>CM075478.1:5790000-5960000 GCA_037950665.1 Hypophthalmichthys nobilis | reverse complement strand
CACAGCGTCTAGACGCCGGGACCAGCTTTAGCATTGTTCAGAGCAGAATGGCCACAGAAAATGCCTGATTTGTGAACATCCAAGCAGGGGGAGAGGAGGATGTTCACGGGTTATGATGCGGCCTCATGGATTATGGTGCGGTAATCAATTCAGCGAGGCTGTGAAAGTGACCTTCACAAAGTGAGTGCTTCAGTAAGCTTTAAAACAGACTTAAATAAGATGCCTGTCTGCTCGCAGAGAGAAATCTTTGTTTATATAGATTAATCCTTCACCATTAAGTCTTTTATCACATCTGGTAACCCATTATAAGACCTCATTTCCCCTCTGGAGATTAAGGTCAGAGACACATTGGCTTTAGAATAATGCTTACATTATGAAATCACACACAGTTGTTTACTGAAGCTTGTTATACATTCATAAGGCTTTTTAATGAAGTTATATAAGTTTTATAAGGCAGCGGCGGTAGTTGAACATTAGTTAATGTGATGCTTTTTCATCTGAAGCCGTCTTCAGTAGTGCTAATGTTGATTTTGCAATGGAACTGTCATCAAACAAGTTTCTCAAACACAATGAAAGGTGTCAATGTTGCTGTCTCAGGCTGGTCGGGATACTCTGAAAACAAATGTGTATGAAATTAACACAGTTTTGCACTTTTCAATATAGCTTTCTTAAAAAAACTTTTATATTGCAAATTGAGTTGGGACACAAGAAAAGAAGAAGAAGAAAAACAAAAAAGAAACAAAACAAAAAATGAACAAATGAAATACAATAATAATAATAAAATGTTATAATTAAAAAAAAGAAAATAAACCTTTATACATAAGAGCAGCTTTGATTTTGAAAAAAAAAAAAATCACCCAAATAGCCATTTCAAACCTATCAGGACTAAAATGATTCACAAACATAAGATTCTAATAGTAAAGTAATTGAAATTCATTAAATTATACAATGTAAAACTACTGACAATATGATATTTGAATTCAGAAATTCAGAAAAGTCCCTTAAGGCAAGTCATTTCACTCGGCGGCCATCTTTGAAACTCAGGCAGCTATTTCAGTCATGCAAATACTATCAAATTCTCCAAAGATGTATGATTAAATTTCATTTTTTGAAATCACCAATGAAATCTGACAGCTGTCTCATAAATTTCATTTCTAAACGCTCAAATCATGACAAAAACTGCATTTTTCAAGCTGGACCAGCCAATGCAAATGTACGGTCCCACGTGCGCATCTCAGAACAGTGACTGTTTCTATAACAACTGGAGCTTCTAATAGCAGCTACAGTGACGCAATGACTTTACCAATAGAGTGCAAAGGCCGGGTTCTGGAAGTAAAAACTCTTGAAATTGATTTTGAACGATAACCTATAAACCTTTAGAGACAGGTATTTGCTTCTGCTGAAGCTGTCAGCCTGCATTATTTCGGCTTATTTTAAAATAATAATCATGTTTAAAAGTGGAATTCCTGGTGAAAACTACATTACCCATGATGCTGTACAGAAAATTTCACCAGAGTAAGCAAATAGCTCTTTAGCTCCGCCCACTCCCATGAAAAAAATACTGAAATGTTTGTATATATATTTTGCAATTTCTTAAACGTAATATATTGTTTTTATACATATAATAAACATTTGTAAATGAGTAGTTTTATATTTCTCCATTGTTTTTAATTTAAGTATACTGTTCGCAATGCTTCATAGGATTGTAGTACTTTCTTTCCCCTCACAGTCCTGTTCCTTTGTCTTTTTGTCCGATTTTCAACAACTTATTTCCTTCAAATTTGTAGTGTTGTGATTCACCGTGTATCGCTGGTTGGCTTGGTTCATTGCTTATAACTCTTTAACAAAGACTATTTTAAAATAAAAATGAATGAAAAAAATACTTTCAGAACCAGCGCTGCTGGAAAAAGGGGCAGGCACTGTTGCACTCTATTAGCGATTGGCTCTTTTAATTAAATGGCGGGACTTATTCCACCATATTGCGAGTTGCACTTTTCCCCATTCATTTATAGTAATATGAGTGCACCGTCTTTGTATTTCTAAAGTCTTTGATATTAATAACCTATGTCTTAACCATAACTTCACAGTCGTACAAAGGGTCTTGAAAGGGTCATTCATTAGCACTAAAAATCAATTTCTCTGTGGAGAAAATGCATGGGATTTTAACTTCCGGACCCCGACTGCAGCGCTCTATAAAGCTTGTCTTCCCACATGATCCATGAAGATATACTGGTCTGTCATTCGTGCTGCTTATCCAATGAAGTACAATTTATCAAACAACTTCCATTTGCTAACGTTCAGCTTTCCAGAACTGCAACAGATAGAGATGAACTTTTCTTTTAACCTATATCTTCACATCGCCCGTGGTCTCAAGAGACAAAATGTACATGAAAAGCACATTGCTGCTCCCTCTCGCTCAACACTGAGCATGTCCTACAAGCAACATTTCAATGTATGTGTCAGGAAATGTGACAAAATTGGGACAAAGGATGAGGAAATATATATGGATAACAAGCGAGAACAAGCTTTTTGTTTCCTTTAGTGTGTGTGTGTGTGTGTGGAGGTGAACAGAGGACAGGTGGTGGGCTAAGAGTGCTGTGTGTTGTGTAGAGGTGCGAGACAGGCCCGTATGCCCGCCAGACGGCTCAATTTTCCAATCTTGAGCTCCCATTTGGGAATTTCATTGCACAAGGAACGTGTGTTTACTAGGGTTAAGAAGTAGGTTCCATCTTTTAAAGCAGACTGCAACCGAGCCATAAGTAGACAATATTTTTTTAATTCTGAAAATGCAAAATTAGGGTTAGCTTGCAGTAATTACAATTTGTTTTATATAAAAATCAATCAATGATAGACCAACCAGCACACAGCAAAAAGTAATTTTCTTCCTAATTATTTTTGTCTTGCTTTGCAATACAAATATCTAACCATTCTTTAATCAAGATATATTTATTTAAGATGCAATATGTTGTTTTCTGAGAAGTGAGATTTATGCTTAAAAAAAGGAAAATATCTGCCAATGAGGCAAGAAAAATAAACTTAATTCAAAGTGAAAACAAGTTTATTTTTCCTGATTTCTTCATTTTAATTTTTATTATTTTAAATCAATTTGTTTATTTTATCTTACACTATTTTGCATCTCAAGTAAATGTTGAATTTAAAAATATTTATATATTTGAACTGCAAAATAAGACAAAAATACCAAGTAAGAAAACTTGATATCTGGCCATTTTGAGAATATAAAATAGTCAATAACGTGGCTGGTTAGTTGATTAACCCATTAATCCAGTTCAAAATCTAATGATAGGATTGCTATTGGAAAATATTCGTATTTTTGTCTTCAAAGTTCTCATTTGTAATTGTATTATGTGTATATATTGCATTATATCAACCATTTGTCAGCCTAGTTTTTAGATCAGTAACACATTGGTTCACCACTAAAAGCAACAAAAGTCTCTGGAATGTCCTTATTTAGATAGCTAGAGAGCACATCCATTACAACTCAAACAATTTAGAGGAGAGTCTTATCTTATGGAAAATTTCTTTGTGCCAAGAAACGAATCTCAACAGGATGTCGTGCCATGTGCACGTCCCACATCTGAAGGGTTTGTTCTGTCCGTCCCAGCAAGAGAAACTGTGGCCGCATTATGGCTGCACATTCTGCCCGCCTTCGAGCGAAATCATACAGAGACCCCAGGCATTTGCGTCGTCATGGTTACGTTGCCTAACCAGCAGGATGGGAACATATGAGCCGGCTAATATGTGCAAGTGCACATCCCCAGAACAAAAACGCACAGTCGCAGGGCCGGGTTCAGCTCACCTCTCCACTGATCCCTCACAGAGTAAGAGGTGTGAGGGAGAAGTGTCGGACAAAGCCGATTACTTTCTCTCCTTCAAGCCGCCGCAGCGCTGATGTGAAGTAAGCAGCCGTAAATCGGAGTAAGGTGTGAGAGTGCAAATGCTCAGTGCAGACGCAGTGTAATCCACATAGAAAAGAGAACTTCAAAAACCACCACAGAGTGTCAAATGACATGCTTGTAAATGCCAGACATACAGAAAAATTCCTACTGATATGACATTCATAAGAATTGCGAGGAATTCTGGTTACGATTTCACAAACGCACTAAAGAAAATGTGAATGGAAGCATCTCTGATAACAATAACTTTATACTAAACAAAACAGTATGGTAACATTTTAGTAATGTAACTCTGTTCCAAATCTGTATCTTTCAGTTATATATATAAATAAAAATAGGGCCCTGTGAAAAATAGGGCCCTGCAGAAATGCGGTTTCAAGCACGCAAGATGTTTGCGGTGCTTGCGGTGTTTTCAGCCTCTGCCGCCTCACTATATGAGGACATGAATGCATGAACTTCATCTCCAGAGCCACTCCGAGAGTCACTCCATTAGCATTTTACCGTTTCATTTGAGAAAAACTACTGTCATATCATAAACTCACTAGTGGTTAAACGGATCGTTGCCGTACGGACCAAGCCCCACGGTTCGGCACGCATGTGATTTGCGGATCAATTGCAAGTTTAACCGCAATAGAGTGAAAGGTTATTATTTGGACGTGTTTTGTCTTGCTACTTTACACATTAAATAAATATAAATCCATTCCAGCGCTAGAAGAGGCAAAAGAGGATTTAATTCGTTATCGCACGCAGCGCTGTTATCGGTGCGCACAGATGCACATATATACAAGGCTCACGCGCACACACACAGAGAAAGCCGCATTTCAGATAGCTTGCGAACTCCAAATTGATTTCTCTTTCACGTCCTCAATGAACTTGGATGGACACATACACGCATTATGTCAGTCAAAATACCCCTCTCGGCAAGTATTCTCGTAAACACATTCGGTGAATGAGGTGAGATTCGGATGTGTATCTATCGGATGTGTGCGTGCATGGGGTCTTACTCTTAAAGTGACAGCAACCTATAAATACCTGCTGTTGTTTGTCATGTAAATCAAACAACATAACACAGCTTTAACAAAGATTAATCTATATTCAATTTATACAGTGAACAGTGTCATTTTACATTTAATTATTACATTTCTGTACACGAAAATTAATACTACAGTTAGACCTTATACTTTATTTGTAACTTTATGTTGTATTTATCTATGCTTGTAATTGGTGTACAGTATTTGTTCTTTTTACAGTCTGTTCACTTGCCTTTAATAATGTATTAGTTAGTATCGGAGTAGTTAAAGTGGGCTAAGTAATAATTTTTTTTTTTGTGTTGATCCAAAAAATGATCCGATCCGTGACTTAATAACCATAATATGATCCGAACCGTGAGTTTTGTGATCCGTTGAACCACTAAAACTCACAAAAAATAAAAAAAATTAACAAAATTATTACAAAAATGATAGTCACAATTATTTTGGTCAATATTGAAATCATGATTATTTAACAGGATTATTGGTGGGAGATATGATTGAAGTCTTATTTCATGATATGAGTATTTTAAATATATCAGTGAAATTTCACAATTATCGATATTTCAGTAAAAACTAATACTAGGTTAACTAATGTAAGTAAAAGGTCCTCAAGTTATAGAAGACAAGTAAACAGTCAGCAAAACAATAAGAACAAAGAAACGAATTACAAACAAAACCAACAAATAAATACAACAGAACAAAAATACAAATTAAATAAACAGTGCTTTATGTTTTTCAGGAAAATGTACCAACAGTGGTCTTTAGGTAAGTAATAGCCTTCAACAGAAACTGAATAAAGTAATGAAATGTAAAATTGCTGTACACATTAAATATAGACTAATCCTTATTAAAACAAGAAAAGTTATTAATTCAAGAGCAGTGAGTGATTTTATTTCTGTCTTTTGTTGTTTGATTAACATTAACACTCAGGGGTCGGGAAACACGCCGGCGGGTTTTGCTGGATTTTCTTCACATTGCAGCAAAATCGACTTAAAACACTCACTTATTTGTGTACACTCACAGTAAAAACAAAATTTTGTGCTTTTTGCAAAATAAAGAAAACTAACATGATGTGCGATCTGCCTTGTCTTTCTGGTCCATTCTGTTACTCCCTCAGAAAATGAACTGTAACTTAGAGAGTACCATAATCACACAAACATAAGACATATGTATGTCCAAAGAAACGTTGAAATGTCAGGTTTTAAATGTAAGTCAAATCGAAAACAAATAGTCTCTGTTTGTATAATCTGTTTGAAAAGAGACGTCAGTCGTTCGCGAGTCACCTCATTATCCTTTAATGTGGCCACGCCCACGGACAGCACGCACTATTCAAAGGCAAATTCTGAGGTGATACATGGAAACAGTCAACGCCGCCCTCTGTCATCAACTCGAAAAAACAACGCATCAAGTTTATGTACTTTTCATCGTTTTGAGACAAGGTGAGGAATAATGCTGGAAGAATTTACCTGTAGGAAGATGTAATGACTGAGACAAATCAGACACAATTATTTGTCATATTGAACAAATAATCTTTAAACTCACTCTGTCCCCATCCCCTAAGAAGACCAGTCTGGGCAAAAGCCTCTTGGACACGATCAGATAAGACGTTTATGATCCGAAACTATGCAGCTATGTAGAACTCTGCATCCAAAAGTCATTTTGAGTCAGGCCCATAGAAAAGGCACACAAAGCCTGAAAACAGATCTTCCTGCCTTAATTTATAGACAGACTGTTCTATAAATTAACATGCATATCCCCAGGAAATGGTATCCATTATTATTGTTTGTTGTATTGTACTCAGTATTGTATTCACGTTTTATGATACATGTAATGTAACTTCAATTATGCCATGCTTAGTGTCTATGGGTTCGTATCGAGAAGATTTAAATGCTTGTGTATACGATATGTCGATACCTGTGCAACACATCAGTATTACAAGAATCTTTAATAGTTCTTCTTCAACAACTCAGCCAGTTAAATCGTGCTCGGTCGTAAAAGCCCTGACAAGAGGGATGTTGTCGCCCGGAAATTCAACCTTCTCATTGGTCAGGTCAACCCTAAGAGGTGTGACTTTGACCAGAGGTTAAAAGCCAGTGCACAATGCACCTCCCGCTCTCTCTTGCTTCTTTGGACGACTGAAGAGACCCCCTTTGCTGCAGGCCTCTTCAGGCCAAGGCCTGTGGGCCTGCAAGGCCTGCGACCCAGCCATGTGCTTATCTATGAGAGAGAGAAAGAACTCTTTCCTACCACAAAATTCAAACTAACCATGCAAGTTTGTTATCGCCTCTTCATTCAACGCAGAAGACATCGATTGCAACTTCAGTACCATCAGACTGAATTCTCAGGACTTCCTACGGCAGAAATATATCCAGACGCTCTTCAAAAAGGCCGAGGCCTAATGCAAGTACCGTACGATATATTAAATTGTTGCTAGTTAGTTAAAATTGTGAAACTCCTTTGTTACAAGGGAGATTTATGATGAATACTGATGATTCTTTCCCTGGTTTTTGGTTTCTTCATAGCTCCTACTGTTTCCCACTTCCGGTTTCACTCTATTATTTTACCCGTTATGTGTGACTTGCGTGTATGTATGTTTGTGTTTGTTAGTTAGCTATGTGTTCGTGATTTAGTTAAAGGAACACTCCACTTTTTTTGAAAATAGGCTCATTTTCCAACTCCCCTAGAGTTAAACAGATTAACAGATTAGACCAATAGCATCTCGCTCAAAAAAATGACCATGGTACGGCAGCAAAGTTCCTTGATTATTACGCCGGAATGAGAGTATAGTTCCTAGCCATATCGGCCTAGAAAATCGCAACTTTTCATTTTCCGTTGGTCTTAGTACACAATGTAACTACAGAAGAGTCAAGTTTTAAATAGGAAAAATATCGAAAATCTTTGGTCATTTTTGAGCGAGATGCTATTGGTCTCATCAGATTCAATGAACTATGCTAAGCTATGCTAAAAGTGCTACCGCCAGACCCGGAGATCAGCTGAATGGATTCGAAAACGGTAAAACTCAACTGTTTAACTCTAGGGGAGTTGGAAAATGAGTCTATTTTCAAAAAAAGTGGAGTTAAATAAAACTTGTGCACAATACATTTTTGGTTCTGATGCTCTGTCTCTTAAATTATCAGATCTGATTACCAGCTCTGTAAATGCTATTTACAAAGCACTGTAAAACCTAAGAAAGAATTATTTTTCTGTGGCCATGAAAAATACCATTCTCTTAGAATTAATTAATAATCAATACTGAGTGTTCACAGGATGAACTGAGTTATTGATTGTAATTTTAATGTAGCTACTTCAAGTTAATCTGATGAACTGATTCAAATATTCATAATTAATCATAATTAATAATCATAGTGAGTTATGAATAATTATTAATATTTT
Organism: Hypophthalmichthys nobilis; assembly: GCA_037950665.1. Taxonomy (NCBI): domain Eukaryota; kingdom Metazoa; phylum Chordata; class Actinopteri; order Cypriniformes; family Xenocyprididae; genus Hypophthalmichthys; species Hypophthalmichthys nobilis. Next base: position 5,951,662 of record CM075478.1, on the reverse strand, counting down.
CCCTTTGAGCTAATATCGCTACAAAGAGTACTTCTCCAAGGATCCAATATACTGTAACACACATACGTTTTCTTTCTGAACTGTTTACATTCATTTAAGACATAACCAACTGTGTTTACAGGGATAATCCCCAAAACGGCATTTCAGTATTTTTGTGTGTAGGTTATTTGAACGTTTAGGCGCATATCTGAAGCCCACAGTATACTTTGCTTATACGCGTTCCGCTCCATCTCGGAGCGCGCACAAGGGATCAGTATGTCTTTGAGGCTTAATGTGCTTATAGTGTACACGACAACGATGCACTAAAAACAGAAAAGTTTTTTCTTTGTACAGATGACAATGTTATCAAAACCATCCCTGTTCACACGGATCTGTGCAAAAGACTAAAAACGCAGTATTACACATGCCAGACAAGTAGTTGGTGATGTCACTTTGTAAAGAAAGACTACGCGCCTGCGCACATACACATTCTTTTACAGAGCACTCGCCTTGCGCATGCCTATCAAACTTATTTTTTTTCAGTTTACAGCACTTTGACATTCTTCTCGTTATTTCCCTATAGCGGCTAAAAAACTGGAAGACTTGCACATTCAGAGAAAACACCTTATTTCCACATTGGAATAGACTAAACATGTAATACACATGTGCATGTCATCACGGTTTTCACGGAATCAGGTTTTTGTAGTTTACATGGAGATGATAACAGTATTGTTTTCAAAAACTTCCAATTTGAAACCAGTTTTCAACAGTTTGCGTTTTCAGGCCACCAAAACGCTGTTGTCATGTAAATGAACGGCCAAAATGCATAAAAAGTTTTCCGTTTTTAGTTGAAAATGGTGTCGTGTAAACAGCCCCTTAATAACACTGTTAACCCCTTAATATCAAACACGGCCCGCAGTTTAGCAATAGCAGACTGCATTTTACATTTTAACTTATTGGGCTGATTTGGATGTTAAGTTTAGCTTAGGAAGGAACGAAAGTGCACCGCTGTGAAGGAAAGGATGGTGCACTGGACGGAATGCGGCAGCGGCACAATAACAGTTTTATGACGATTACCTTGTTTTCATAATCATTGGAAGCCAAAATCGAAAATCAATTACGATTAATCGCACAGCCCTACTTTCAGTAATCGTTAGACTGATTCAAACTTATAACTCATAAGTTCAACAGTGATTTAAGAGTCTTTTTCATAGATTCATTAAAAAGAATTGCTCATAAGAGTCCATCAAAGATACACCTATACTTTACATTTCCCCTTATGGTATTAATATACACCGTTGTAGTGGATGATAGAGTACAAAAGTGTTTCTTTGAGTGTGTATGACAGGGTTATTATAGTTAACTAAAACTAAAACCATTAAAAAAAAAAAAAAAAAAAAAAATCTGTTAAAACCCCCTCAGAAACACTGAACTCATGGTGCAAATTTAGTTAAAAATGAGCTTTTTGCCAAGTATTACTGTGAGGGTAAATCCTTAAACACAACAGCTCAGGCTGACATTATTATTCTGTGAAGAATGGGGGTCAAAAACGGCATGAGCTTTACATCTCACAAACGGCCTTCTGAAAAGACACACACAGCTGTCAGCTGTGAGGAACCGAGGGGCCGCGGGCCCCATTCACAGATTAGCTTCTGCTGGACACCTCCTGTCTGAAAGCGCTCGATACTCTCAAGAGGAGCCGCAAACTACGGGCCGATCGGTTTCTCTGAAAGACGGCGGTACAGTACAGATGACAGTGCGCTCTATTGTTTTGGAAGTGGCAGCAGGGATTTGTCCAATCGGAGGGTTTTGTATGACAGGACACTTCCCTGGGGCCCTGGCTCTTGGAGACAAAGGAAAATATTTACATGTGAATTCAGCGGAAAAGTACATTATGGACACTGAGCAGGGTTGTCTTCTCCATCACATGCGAGTTATGTTTCGGAATATCGAGTGTAAAATGAACACTGACTGATATCCCACTGAACAAAATGAGTCTTGGATGTGAGCAGAAAAGGCGAATATTGCACATTTTGCACCTGTAGTGGCTCCCAAAAGAACTGGGAAGAGATTTGACACATGGAATATAACGAAAATGACAATGAAATGGATGCTGAAAGCTTTGGGTTTCTAGATCGAAAAAGCTACATTAAAAAGAATGAAACCAACCAAACATGACTACAGTATACTCTAAAATATTATTTTCATGATTTAATTTCATGATTTAAATAGTGAATAATTTATATTATATATATATATATATATATATATATATATATATATATATATATATATATATATATATATATATATATATATATATGTTATTTATTTATATTTATTTATTTCCCCACATTTATTTAATTCAATTTACATTTATGCAAGTTGGCTGATGCTTTATAAAGCTTATTTTATTAAATTCCCAGCAAAAATTTATAATGATATTGATAAAATTGGGGGAAAAGAAGTATATAGGCCTATACTGTGATTAATTTGTCATGGTATTAAATTGTGAATGTTTTTTTAGTAGAGCTGACACCTAGTTGAAAGTTTAGCAAGTGAAATTCATTCACTGCAAAAAAGAATTGTTGGTTTAACTTCAAAATGTAAGTGACCTGGTTGCCTTAATTTTGAGTTCATTAAAATTAAAAATGAGTTAATACAATGAAGGCAATTGGTTCAATCAACAGAAAATATTGTTATATTATTATTATGCATTTTTTATCTGCTATTTACTGCATTGATTCAAGATCACAATTTTTGTCAGTTCATGCATTCCATAAGAATCAAACCCATGACCTTTGTGGCGCTAGCACAATGTTCTACTGTTTCAGCTTAATCTTAACTCTTGAAATTCAAAATAAAGCTGTTTTTTTGTGTCATTTTAACAGTGCGTAAGCACTCACAGCTGTAAATGGATGGATTTGTCAGTAGATAAACTCTTGACTCTTTACAGCCAGAGATGTGCTGGACATCAACTGTGTCCGTCCGCCGGATATAATGGCTGACTGCCAGCGGAAACCAGAGAAGGGAGATAACTAGCAGCTTTCAGCCAAGTGGAAAGGATGTGTTAGTCCTTAAAATAACATATTATTATGATCTTCCACTCTGGTATAATGATCACTGGGACTGGGACTATTGACAAACTGTCAATATCAACTTAGTTTTTAGTTGTAGTTCAATCCTGGTTCTATATCCCAAATATTATTAAACTTCAGCACACAGCTTGTGACTTAGCCAATTACTTTTACAAGCAATTAAACTATGACTTTTACACAAAATTAAAAAGGAAGATAAAGTCTTAAAAATTTTTCCAATAGCAAACACCCATTGATTAATTGTGTACAATAAAAGCAGAAACAGTGATTAAAAGAAAATGTAAAATGGTTTGATTTTGATTTTGTTGTGTGTAGGGTTGTTAAATAGCGACTCTTGTGTTGAAGAGCTCTTCTGAGCAGCCAGCCAGTAACACAACGACACAGCTGTGTTTGCTCGGCATTAAAGAGGATCTCCATCCCGTCTGTCTACTCACAAAAAACCTAAAACAGATGCTGAACATGGAGCAAAATGACCCTGCCTCTGAACAATTACTCACCAAAAGGTGTGCACAACATTTATAACTTACATAGCGCATGTTTAGTGTATTCAAACTGAAAAATTTAAACATGCAGTACCAGTGTTTTAGAAAACAAAATACATAGACTTAAAATTCAATCCCTTCAATGGCATTATTGTCCAAAGCGAGATTAAAGTAGCTTTAGTGTTTGGAAACAATCAAATCTACTCACTCACTGTAGATTGAGTGACCATATACAAATTAATTATCATTTAAACTTCAAAAATGGGCTATTTCACAATTTAAAGTTTGGTATTTCAAAAATTGTTTTTTTTTGTCTTTTTTAATACCGACATTAAATTACTCATACTGTGACATATCATTTTGGTCCTAAGGAACATTATGAAATTGCCTGGTATCATAACACACTGAACCGAGGGTCTGTCATATTTCGATCAAACATATCCACTCAAGCTCGGGCTGTTAGGTCATTTACAACAATCCTTTATTATATTAACTGTTCTAGTAACACAGTATAACCGTAACACAGTACATGCCTGTTCAAAGCATCCATGCAGAAAGACAGAGGCTGGCGGCAACACAAATTGATTGTGCAATGAAGCAGACAATGAAATAGACAGCCACCATCAAATGGCACATCGCAATTGCCCAGAATGCCTTTGGACCTGTTACATCCATCAAAGATGGTCCATCAACATCGATTTGATGTAAAGTATGTACTACAAATTAGCCTATAATCTTTACTCTGCTCCTTCTATTTTTGGTCATAATTGTAGTACTTGGGTACCAGCATAACCCAAGCCATATCCAGAGCAGGCCTTTGCAAAAATGCTTTAAACATGCAGTTGATATGTGGCAAAACTGAAGAGAACTAAACAATTAGGATGGAAAAAAGTGCCTGTGGTGGTTGTTTGAGATCATAATATAGTATTGTGCACGGAACCATGCAAAATAAGTTTGTATTAATAAATAATCTGCCCCTGTAATCAGAATGTGTGTTCATTTCAGATGGAAAGTGCATTGAATTATATGTATAAGTACGTTTTGGAAGTTTTGCAGAAATATATGTAAGTAGTTTTTCCAATAAGCCTGCGTTATCATGAACATCAGAAACCACTGCTGATGATGAAACAAAGTTGAGCAGATATTATGCAAATGTGCAGTGATGTGAAGACCAATGGGAGTTCAGAAAGGGGAGGTCATCTGATCTGCTTAATGATAACAGTTAGATATTATAGTCAAGTACTAGGAACGTCAATGGTTGAATTTGTGCACTGTGCGTTTGAAAATATTAACTTGCTTTGGCAAATAAAATAAAATCAAATGCAAATCAGTAGATCAGTTTTGCAGAGGTATGTTTATTTGGGATCACTCTGCTTTCACATGCATCAGGATCCAAATGTGACTTTGGACCACTGACAATACTGTTGAGACCAATTCAACTACCGCACAAGGAAAGTTGACTAACTTCTACTTAACGCCATCTTAAGACTTAAGAAAAACAGCACTATAATGACCAATCAGACATCTAAGTGGGTCTAAAGCGCTGCTGTTGTTCTAAGGCCACAAGTTCATGTGAAATGACACTCATATTGGGTGGTAATCCTTCAAAATCCAGTAATCGGGTCACAGCTGTGAGACCGGATCCCCCCTCACCCTCGGGTCACCCAGAGATCACATTCGAGTTCGCATCTCCATCCAGAAAGGCAATTAAAACCATTTATGAGCTCAGAAATTAAGGAGTGAAAAGTCTGTAGTTCAATGTGGGATGAGTTAAGTGCCAAAATGCAGTACTAAAGGGTAAAGGGTTTGTTCAAAAAAAAAGAAACTTGGATGCAAAATCTTCTCAACAGAGCTCTGATGTCCCTCCACACAATGTTTCTGTCAGACTTGTTCAGAAAACACATCTCTGATGCTCACTCCGCTGCCAGTTTGTTCCCTGTCCCAGCTTAAAACTGACAGGAGAACAGATTCACTCTGATTTAAAAACAGCAAAGTAATACAAAGTATGACTCTAAAACATGATGTAGTTTGTCCTGAAAGGGCGGGCCATTTGAGGAAACTTCTAAAATATCTCTGCGGCCGCTGCCAGACAGAAACCTGAGAGAAATGTTCAAAATCACAAAAACCCTTTGCTCAGATCTAATAAAAGGTCAGCGGTGCTTTCCAGAATGCTGCACTTTACAGTTTGTGCCTGAATCTTTCATGAACATTATCCAGTGGGTCCAGTTTCTTCCATCCTAAGAAAATGCAGTCCTTTATTAGCCTATATGATGTCTGGAAAAAAAAAAAGAAATCACTTCAAAATGAAAGTTCTGTCATCAGTTACTCACCCTGTGTTGTTTGAAAGCTCTACAATTCTTTGTGGAACACAAAATAAGCAAATCAAGTTGCATTTAATAACAGTAAATGTGTCTGTCAAGCTCCAAAATGCCACGTCTATGATGAACAAAAAAAAAAGTAGATGACTGATGAGGAATCTGTATTGTTTTACAACCCCTAATGACCTACTACATAAATTGAAATACTCGATTAAATAAAGTACAGCTCTATTTTTTTCCCCTTAGTGAATTTAATTCAGAAATCAGTCTCACTGAAGAAGTAAAACAGATTGTGAATGCGGTTTCACGTTGACCTTAAACAAATTTTTCAGGCAGTAAAAACTAATTTAAATGTGTAAAACTGTCCCCAAATGTTTTATGGCAGAAAAAAATTATGCCTTAAATTAGTTTTAAGCACCAGTGTAAGGCGTTTCCTAACTCGGCTTACATATGATGTACAAAAGCGATTTAGTAACAGCCCAGCATGCCGACAGCCCACATGGACCCAAAAACAAGATCTGAAAAGCCAAAACAACAAAGCTCCAAAATACAGCTTAACCAGATTAGTGGCTTTGTCAGAAAATATAGTTTCAACAATAGTTCAGAAAGCAAAACAGCACGTAAACAAGCCAGACAATTTGAGGAGTCATTTATATCCAAAAGGTGAGGGATGAGTTATGCATTGAAGCACATTAGGGTTAGAGGTGAGATCAACCTGAGCATTTTCCTAAAGCATAGTTGCATAACAGCACTTCAACCTCAAGTTAAAAGTGTGCCATGTAGAATAAAAATCAGGACGCTGCTTCGTAATGTAAAGAGACAGGCTCCTTCTGACTCGCTAATGAAGCCAGAAAGAATATGCAATTGATGCCTTGATCCCTTTTGCCACATGCCACAAGGACCTGCTCACCCTGACCAGACAGGATTCATCTGTTGTGACACACACTTCGGTAACACAAGCTTTTTTGGAAAGACTAGTTTAGAAAAGAACATTTCATCCAAGCATACGCCAGCAAAGCACATCTACTCGTAATGCAGCGTATACAATCAAGTTCCTACTGCCAAGACATATCCAAACAGACTAAACGGTGGCTGGATGTCTCTTGTTCTGCACTGATACAAAACAATCTGGAGAAATCAGTAGATTTCCTCTAGAAGAGATAATCTACTTCGCCCGACACAAATGTTGAGGTACAAGTTCACAGTCGGCCAGACATTTCACTCACAGTTCATAGTGACCACTAGTGTTGTCAAAAGTACCGACTTCAATACCAAGTTTTGAGCGCTGTTGAGCAGATTCGTAAACACCTCTGATTGGCCATTGTGTTCATGCGCTCATCAGATATGTCTGTGATTGGCTACAATGATCAACTCACAGGAGCATTTGAAAGTACATGGAAGTGTTTGAATTTGAAAGCGGGAGTGTTTGAAAGCGGGCATCCATCATAGATGCCTGCTTTCAAACGCTCCCATCTGTTTAAAGGCAGGAACACGCCAAGCTGATGAACTAGTGGTGACGAAAGCAGACTGCGGGTTGGCTCATGTCGGCAGCGTCTGGGTCCAAAGTTGCCCTGACACACCAAACCGACGCTCGACAGCCGGCGGCCAAGTAGCACGTCCGTTCTGCGCCTGTGTAAGATGAAATGTTTTTCTGTACCAGCAGGTGGCAGTAGCTGAACAGCCAATCAGAATGATCAGATGGCCCGATGGACCGACAAGCTCCGACGGCGATTCAACATGTCGAAGCGGCTGAAAAAAAGCAGACGAGGACCAACTTCAGCTGACGAGAAAACTTTGTCGGCCGACCGTCGGCTTGGTGTGTTCCTGCCGTAAGCACTCTGTGAAAGTGTCATTGATGTCTATTTACTAGGGCTTCGAAGCTTCGGTAATAATCAACACCGAATATTCGAAGCTTCGGAGGGAGGGGGCTGAACATATTCTTCTCCAATAAAGGCAGTGTAATGAGTAGAAATATGGTGTGGCCCCTTTAAGAGCTGCGCGCTCCCGATTGAACTGTCTGCATTGTATGTGCGACTTGAGCACTGCATGTATGCAGGTTATTTCTGTTTTTCTGTTGCTCATTTAAAGTTATTTTCTTTATTAAGTAACGCTGAAGATGGCATAACATTTGCAACAGACAGTTACACGTGATTCATGAGGAATAAAACGCCAGTTGTGAAATGTCAGTCGCCTCCGTGAAGCCTGTCAGGTATCAATAACTCAAGCTAAGTGAGCTAACGTATCCCTATTTGCTCTGTACACAACGCGTTACAGTAGGAATCTCTGTGTCTATCTGTCTGTTTGCATTTTGATTATGTTGAGAACCGTTAATCCAATCGACTTCACATGTGGTGGGTGTGTTGCTGCGGACCCAAGGGAGTGCAGTCGCATTTGGCGCAATATGGACACGCGACACGTTCATATTTAATAAACTTTTAATAAACTACAGCACAGCGAAATAAACTAGCTGAAAGCGGCGCCAGCCCTACTATTTACAACATGTTTTTGAAGCGTTGGTCAATGTAGCCAATCACAGACATATCTGATGAGTGTGTGAACACAAAGGCCAATCAGAAGTGTTTAAGAATCCGATCAACATTGCTCAAAGTGTCACATTTTTAAAATTTCAGTACTGACTTGGTATCGAAGTCCGTACTTTTGACAACACTAGTGACCACATCTGTCAAATTAAAAAATGGACCATAAAAATATCATAAAGGAGCTTATATGACTAGTGCACTATATTCTAAGTAGTGTTGTCAAAATGACCGACTTTAGTACCAAGTCAGTACTGAAATTTTAAAAATGTGACGATACCAGCATTTCCCCCTAGCATTTTGAGCGCTGTTGAGCAGATTCGTAAACACCTCTGATTGGCCATTGTGTTCATGCGCTCAACAGATATGTCTCTGATTGGCCTTTGTGTTCACATGCTCATCAGATATGTCTGTGATTGGCTACAATGATTATCAATGCTTCAAAAACATGTTGCAAATAGACATCTTTGATGCTCTTCACCGAGCGCTTACACAGATACACACAAGAGCATCTGATAGAGGCCTGCTTTCAAACACTTTAAAATACTTCCGTGTGCTTTCAAACGCTCCTGTTGCGTTGATCATTGTAGCCAATCACAGACATATCTGTTGAGCATGTGAACACAATGGCCAATCAGAGGTGTTTAAGAAGATGAGGTGCTCAAAATGCTAGGGGGAAATGTTGGTATCGTCACATTTTTAAAAATTTTTAAAAATGTTAAAAGTTGGTACTTTTGATAACACGAATTCTGAGTCTTCTGAACAATGCAATAGCTTTGTTTGAGGATCAGAACAATATTTAAAGACCTTATTTAATGAACATATTCACAACAATAGTTTTCCCAAATGTCATTTTTCATTCCACATAATCATTGTATTTATGACACATGCAAGGACCAGGTCAAACCTGGCAATTTTTAACCATGGACAGAAATTAGATTTGTCATATGATTACGGTCACTAGTATGAACTGTTGTTGTAAAAACATTTGCAAGAATATTCTTCAAAAGAAAAAAATATTTTTTGTGTTTGTACAACTAGAGTAAGTAAACTATTCGTTTCAGCTCTATATGTGATGTTAACTGCAATAGCTTCAAATTCTTCTCAGTCCACGAATATGCTAAGTCTGGAAAACCACAAACACATGTTTAAAAGAAGCTCGTTCGAGCGCACTACGTTGTTAGTTGCAGTATAAACGCAACTCAATTTGCAAGACAATTTGGGAGGCAGCAGTTCACATACCGTGAAACCAAGGAAGCAAGAGAAAACATTTTAAAAGTGGGCCACTCTTTACAAATGCAAATGGCAGTAATGATAATGAGGACTTTGGCATCACATGAGACATTAAATGGCTCCCTAAGCTCAAAGCACGATGAAGCCATCTGTCACCAGAGACTCGTCACTGATTAATGTGCTGATAAGATGGCATAATGGAAACACGACTCGGACGAGAACAGAAGCGGCGGTGGAGTCCAGTGACAGCTCAGCGCAGAGGCATGACAACCAACCGTTCAGAGAGCCGCACTGCTACAGGCTGATACGCCGCTGAATGAGTCCCTGTCTGCTAATGAAGACTGTTTATCATATATACTGATTTGAGAAGGAAAAATGCATTACAATAAATTTCATTTATTCATTTTTTTTTTTAGAATTGTTACTTATGATTAAAATGTGAGACTCTCTGGTGGAAACAGGCCTACTGCAAAAAACAATGGTTCTCATTCACCAAGTGATTTTGTGCGTGAAATCAGCGTACGAATGTTTTTACAAACAAATCATGATTCATCTATAAGTTTCGTTCTAATTTTTTTTCTAAATTTATGAAAAAAATGTAAGAAACAACTGAAATCACACATACGCAAAAAATCATATATTTTATACATATATATTTCATCATATATCGAGCCGCGAGTTTCCTCTCCATAAATATGCATTTTTGCGCATGTGCAGCTGGCTAATCAGAGGTCTGTAATCTGGGTCTGTATTAAAGGTGTTAATTGTGTTTGAACTTGTTTTGAGGATGGCACACTTGGCATTGCTCGACGATCTTTCTTTTCTGCTGCATCTTTTCAGATGAGACCGCATCTTTAGAGAACGTCATGTTTGCTGAGAGCGACGGAAGGAAAGAGTGTGCAGAAAGCCCTTATATGGACATGGTTTGGGTGTGCTTTATGCATATTAATAACCTTGGGCATGTGATCGCTCATTTAGGGTATGTTTACACGACAACGATGTACTAAAAATTAGAAAAGTCTTACCTTTGCGTTTTTTGCGTACAGACAACAAAGTTGTCAAAACGATCCCCATTCACACAGATCCACGAAAACAATTAAAACCGCTGTTTTCTGCTGCCAGGCCAGTAGTTGGCGCTGTCACAATTTTGCGTTTTTGTAGTTTACACGGAGACAACGGTATCGTTTTCAAAAACGTGCACTTTGAAACCTGTTTTCAAAAGTTTTGAAACAGTGCAAAAGTGCATTTTCAGGCCCCCAAAACGCCGTTGACGTGTACAGTAAATGAACGACCAAAACGCATAAAAAGTTTTCTGTTTTTAGTTGAAAATGGTGTATAAACGCCCCCCTTAGAATACTCCAAATTCATTGACGTTTAAACGAGGTTAAGAACAAATTCATATGCGTATCAGTGTTAATTTCATTGAGAATAATTTTTGTCATCATTTTCGCCAACGTCATTTTTTCACGGACGAAAACGAGATGACTAAATAAAAATGCGTTTTGAATGACTAAAACTATGACTAAAATCTACTCTCATTTTCGTCAACGAATAAAAACAAAATGAAAATGATAGAGAGGGATGATTTGGGAAGATATCTAGTCAGGACTGCTGTGTGGAAGATGCGCACATTTGAAGTGTAACGTGCTGATCTAACCACGGGAAAACGTGGCGCTGTTGCGCTCTCTACAGTGCAGACTGCAGACATTTCAGAATAAGAGTCACGGTGTATGCGGGATGGTTTATAATTATTTTTTCCTGGTCATTATTGTTATTTTGTTTAACATACTGTATTTAAATTGTTTTCATTTCTATTTAATTCATAGTAAACTACTGTATCTTGTCACAGGAAGGAAAGACTAAGAACATTATTTGACACATTATTCAATATATTTTACAAGTATAAGGGTTATTATAGTTAAACCTAAAACCATAAAAAAAATACTTCATTAGTTGAAATAAACATTAACTGAAATAAAAAATAAAAATATAAAAAAATGTAAACTTATTTTATTTCATCTAGATTCCAAGCTTTGGCTTAACCTGATGTACTAAAATAAGAAATAAACTATAATGACATTTAAAAGCAAAAACTAAAAGACGTAAACATAAAAAATTATTAAAACTTTAAACTAAAATTACACTGAAAGCAGAAAAACTAAAAATCAAATCTAATCAAATTTTTTTTAACAAAAATAGTACCTCAATGATAAGTGTGTCAATCCCTGAAAAGCACTGAATTTAGCTCTCTTTCGTGTCTTTTTGCACTTAAACGGTCAAAAAACATCCGTTATTTAGTCGACTAAAACTAGACTAAAACTAAAACAATTTCCGATGACTAAAATATGACTAAAACTAAATCAAAATTTGCTATCAATATTAACACTGGTGCGTATGCATGCACGTATTGCGAATTATGCGGAAAGTTTTCGTCAGACGTTCTCATGTGCGTATAAATACAAAAAATCCACACAATTATTAGTAAATGTGACCCATTTTCATAATCAGTATTTTTTTTCTTGTTTTCCAGTAAAACATCACAATTGTGTACAATAAAAAGACTACCTTGTGAAGGAACATATATTGAATTAAGTTTCATTTTCTTTATTGTTTTAAGCAAGAATATCACTAAATTGTGTTAGAATTATGTAAAAACAAGAAAAAACTATTTTCATAAAAGGTTAAAAAAAAGTGTAATTGAGAATGAATTTTATGAAAACAAATGTTAATATGCAATTTTCCTTTTACAGTAAATACATCTAGTTTTAAGGATGTTTCTTTTTACTGGAAAACAAGCCAAATATACTGAGAATGTTTGAATTGATCAAACATTACAAGCAGTTGTTTATACTTCATACGGTTTACTCCATGATTGCACAATTAAATCATTTGAATGAATCATGTTTTTCTGTTGAGCCAACGGCCCCTAATTGCTACTCAAGGTCCAAAACATCACTTATTAGTCCAAATCGGATCATGTAAATAAGCCAAGTGCAATTACTTGAGGAAATGTTTCTAAAACTTTAAATGAACATTGCATTAGCCTGCCTATTATTTAAAAGCTCTTAACCTTCAGATGATGTTAACTGTACAGTAAATCACTCTTTTAATAGCATTCAGTGTAGATAATGGATTACAGTTCTTGTTCTCTGGGTTATCGATTAGAGCCGAGACTCGCCTGCTCTCAAAGCCCCAGAGTGCACTAATGAATAACGACTTCAATTAAGGTTGTCTAATAATTCAACGTCTCCGGCTGGATAAAATCATCTGTCTTGGGAAGCTTCAAGCATGCCACAACATGGAACTTCAATGCTACACTAGACCAACAAGATTAGGATTACTCAGCAGTTTGATTAACAACATTTCCCATGCATCTCTACATGTCAAAACACCTCTGCATCATATTACATACTGCTCCTTTCTTTGGACTGAGATCAACCTGCAATTTATCCATCCAAAACTATATGATAACCAGTAACTATACCATGTTTACTGTGCTGCACTCCAAGCAACTGCTTGGCTTTTCTGATGCAGTAGAGATGGACCTACATATCAGCCAGAATGCTTATTCAAGCAATATTTGGACTTTTTGAGATTTTAAGCATGGGTCAAAAAACAGAACTGGAATCGGCCAAATGTTTTAGTGAATTTGGGGTGTAATTCAGCATTTCATTTCAGAAATTGTGTGTACATCATATTTGCTGTCATTAAATTGCATGATATAGTCTGTTTCTGCATCAGCCACCGAAAGAAACCCCCATATCGGTCGACCAATAATGCACAAATAAATATAATAATGGATGACATTTACAAGACACAGCCTCCCTTGGATGTTTATTACCCCAAAAATGAGACTAAACACACACACAACAGGTGGGTAAATTTCAAGCCAACAGGTAACCTTTCAAGGCAGGAATAAATGTCAATATCTCTGCTGCAAAACAAAGAGATTGTGCAAACATTTTCAGGTGATAACAATAATGACATAAAGGTTAGCACTCACTTTATACGAGTAGGGCATTTTGCTCAGGTCTATTCCATCCTTCACCAGCTTATCCCTTATCATTATCTTCAGCTTGAGTTTAGGATATACCACCGGCTCCTTGTGGTTCTCTAGTGCTTTGAAGTCATTGGAGAGTCCAATCCTGGGCCTGTCCCAGGTAGAATTGACCCACGACTTGGTGCATTTCTGTTTGCAGTCACTAATTTGAGCGGTGTTCGGATATGTGCCATGTGGAAGGGGTTCTAGTGTGAAATACAGCCCTGGTGACACCTTGTCTTCATCTCGGAGTCTCTCCACGGCCCGGAGAACCTTTTCCCGGTGGTGTGGTGTGATGACACCGATGGCATCCAGGTCAGGGTCTCCTATCTGTTTGCACACCTCCAGATCATCATACCCATTATCAACAAAGGACTCCACATACTGACACAGCTGGAGGGTTTTCAGCCATTCATAGACGATAGTGGGTCCGTTGTTCATCATTCCCAAATCACTGGACATTCCCAAACTCCATATGATACAGTCTTCCCATCTTCAGTGCTACATATGTCAATCCATCATTACTAAACAAGACTTTCCAGTGCTGAATTCACAATCAAAAGGCAAGAAAAACGATTATTACATTCCCAAAACAGATGAAGAAATACTAAATCTCATCAGCATCAATGTAAACAAAGTTTAAAGTGCATCATGTTTACCTCAATATCTTGATAACTTGCCCTTTCATATCAAATATGAAACGAATACAAGGTTTGAAAATGGTAAAAATCCCGTCGTAAAACTGTATATTTCATTACATATCCGAGCTTGTTAGAGTATCACAGCTTGTAAGTTGATGATGGACGCTTGTTTCTTTTCAGCACATACACTTTGGACCTCAGAGCATCAGATGATCACTGTCTGAAAAACGCCGTTTGTATCCAGTGTCATTGAGTCGCTTTCTTCCGCGTGTCGGTTTATTTTCCATTAATCCGATACTTAAATAAACATAGGAAAAGGAAAACAAAGGAGATGCAGCTTCTGCTGAGCACCTATTCAGGCAGACTGAGAGAGTTTAAGTAATTCAACGGAGCGCTAGTCGCCAAATTGAAGTTTCCCTCCCCTTCATTCTGATGCGCCTTTCGTAGTTGCTCTGGTTGATATTGGAGCCGCCTGCAGGCCGTATGAGGAACTGCAGCGCTATATGACATTCAGACTGACTGCAGTCAGTCCAATGTGCACTACTTGACTTGACTATTTTTTTTGGATGACAGACAAAAACAAAAAGTGCCAGTTTTTATGAACAGAGCGTTATCAGTCGCCCAAAATGACAGAATATTAAGGAACACACAGCACGGTAGGCAGATTTTTGTCAGTTTTATACACACATTTTGTTTAAATAGGCCTAGGCTACTAGTAGTGTTTTTTACTCAGATAAGTAAAAAAAAAAAAAAAAGAGTTAGTGTAAGTTTTGTAGAGAGAATGAGCATAACTGGCATCACACCCTGTTAAAAAGTTAAATCAATGATTCATTCCTATAAAACATCAGCTCTAGTGCATTGCATGGATTCTGTTTTCACATTTGATAGGAAAGGTTTCTAGTTTCTATTCAGATTATAAATTTATTTCTTATATACTTACTTATTTAATTTATTTATAAAGGGTAAAATAGATGTAATCAACCAGAGTTATTTAATTCTTACAAACAGAGTTCAAGCTGTAAAACTGTGACATCTAGTGGTCAGAGTATGCAAAATGAATTGTGGAATCAAAACGGCTGGAAGTAAATCTTTCTGTTACATTTATTTTCCATTGCACAGTTATGTCTATAAACATGTTTCCTAAATTGTTGGGTGGCAGCAGATTAAGACAAACATTCATGTGAAAGTCTGATTAATAAATCTACAATAAGTCGGCTATGATGACCTACAACCCCGCGGAGAATCATCCCCAACGACTCCTAAAACCGAACCTTTGCAGGATAGTGCTTCAGGAGTTCAGCTAGGCATGTTCAAATGATCTTCATGGAAACTCAAATAACAATGCTGAGTATACTATAGGAACAAAAAAGAATTATAATCAATAATAGAGCGTAAATACTCGTGAATTGCTCCTTTACAAACATCTCACTAGCAGGACTAAAGGGGAAAAAAAGCCAAAACATAGATGGATGTTTCAAGTTTGTAAACACGATATCATGCTGCCTTTTGTGCAAGAGAAATCAGAGGACAGACAGTACAGAGATGATTTCAGAGATCCTTTAGCTCATCTTTCCCTCTTTAAGCAGATGGCTCACCATAAAAGGTTTCAGTGAGAATATATATATACAACCAATTTATATATCTTAAAATGTGCCCTTTCATTCCAAATAACAGAATAAAAGTATTCATTTGTAAATATCTGAAATTAAAAGTAAATTATATATATATTTCAAATGTATAAATATATTAGAATATCATTAAACTGGCAATGAGGACAAATGTGAGAGTGTGAGCCACCTCATTTACACTTAGCATCTGTCTTAGTTTGGTCCTTCTTAAAGCAACAAAATGTCCAAAATGAAGAACAACACCAACTACAAAAATAGTAATAATAAAATGACTCGGATGACATTATAATATAAAACAGTGCAAAACCACAAAACTACTAAAAATATATGAAGCAGAGAAGCTGGACATTGAAAATGGCTATTTTGGTTGATATTTACACAAACACCATGGCAACAGAAGGAGTGGTTTGCTATCTATATCTACCTATATATGCATGTGTGTGCAGATTCCATGACACTTATGTTTTAAATTATAAGGAACATCCTCTTCGTGAGAACAACTTCCACAGCAAAGCAACTCTTTGGAGTCTAGTCAGATCACGGCCACCATCTCAGTCACTTTGACTGCGTCAGCACTCTCAAGTTTGTCTTCAGAAGTATTAATATTTACAACATTTGGCAGCAATGTGACAAACAAACAAAAAACAGAAGAAGCGTCAACAGATGCTCTGAATTAAACACAAATAGCAGCAATTTCTTGCACCTCATAAATAAGAAAACACACTTAAAGAAAACATATGCTTTCAAATATATTGTATCTTTAGTTTATATAAATGTGAGCATACACATATTCTTGCGTACATGTATGTTCACGAACACACACGTATACGCACACGAGTCGAGGTTAGCATATATTCATGGGTCGCAAAGCAAAGGCAGAAGGTAACCCCCTCTCGAGGGCTGCTGATCAAGAGTATGGAGCTGCATTGAACATTTAGTGGACACTTCCACTGCAGCAACAAACAGAGATAGATATATTCACCTCTCTGTGAGGATGACAAACTCATGCATTAGTCCATCCAAAAGGCTTCTTAAAAAATACACGGAGAAATCCATTCGGATGAGGAGGTCATCCGGTACTGTACCGAGTCCCCCATAAGCCGTTGTGGGAGCCTGTTTTGCATATGAAGATTCAGTACTCTCGGCACATCCGCCGGTGTCCCGTCCGTAGGAGCTCGCTGGAGAGCGGGACGGGTTTCTGACATGTCAATCATCACAAGGCACATAATCAAGATCATGCCTCACACTTGCGTTCAATCGCGACAAAAATAACCCGCTCCTTTAGAACAAAAATAATTGACGCTCTTCGGGTCTGTTTGTATATAACCAGCAAACATTCAGCAGTTTTTCACACGGGTGAAACCGGTTAAGAGCATGTCGGGGTCACGTTTCAGCCCAAAAAAAAAAAAAAAAAAAATCGGAGAAATACTAAATTAGATTTTGTTTACAGAAAATTAAGCCCATTTTTTGTACTTTTTCATGACAGTTAGGCACATTTTTATTCTGTAATGCAAAAAAACCCCATTCAATTTACCAAAATGTAATTTAAATGAAATATTTATACATCATGACAGTATTTCTAGCCTTTAATTACTTCTGATTTAAATTTAATGTATTGTTTTCTAAGCATAATGCAAAATTCTGGGGTGAAATACGAGCCGGACATGTTTCTGTGAGATTCACCAACGTGTTATTTACATCATTATATATTTAAAATGAACATCTTTCTCCAGTGTCAGCGCAGCGTATAGTGTACATCATAGTCAGAGCTCTTCCATAAAAGCTCTTTGAGACCTGATCAGTGTAAACCAATACGTCGTTTAGACGAAAGAACCGACAAAATGATGCATGATTAGATCAGCTTCACTGCCCAGGCCTGTCTGCAATTTCATATGGCAAAATAATCACATGATATGTGGTAAATACAGCAACTTCCAGCCCTTTAAAGGTGAAATTAAATGGTACTTCATCACACCTTATGTAAGACAATCCGGCCTTTTCCATAGCTAACATGATTACTGAGTGAATCTCATGAAATCCAGGTTTTGTTTCACCCTAAAATCAAAATAAACAAGAAAGTTTGCTTAAAGAGTGTTTTCTTTATGCAAAATATTGATTTCGAGGTAAAATATTACCTGGATGTGTTTTCATGAGATTCACTCTAATTCGTAAAATAAGAAAAAGCACTAATTTCCTAAATTAAATCACTAGACATGCAATCTTTTCTTGCTCTAGTGACAGATTATCAGAAGCATTAAGCTTGGCAATGTAGACATTGGACCTTCTTCTGTCAGCTGTATGTCTCTCTAACCCATTTCATTCACCTTAAATAATTTCTTTTCCCAAAATGTCCCACAATCCTTTTTGTAGTTTCTTTGCAAGATAGAATGGCAGTAAAAATGACAGCGTGGTGAAGGTATAAGACAGGGGGCAGCACCAGTGACCGACCCCCTCTCCCAACTCCAAGACAAGATACACGGCTTTGTTTTCAGGAGAGGAAACTCAACTGCCACCGAGAAGGGAAGGAAATCCCAGCCTAATGCGCCTGTCCCGTTCCTTCCCCTCCTGTCTCCTCTGTCTTTCCGCAGCTCCTCAGCCTGAGGTAATGCCGCGTGACGTTGTGCTGAGCAAGAGTGGCAGTCTCTGGACATCACAGAGAGAGAGAGACACAGGAAGAGAAGGAAGAAACGGAGGAGAGGTGATGGATCTGCTGTCTTCACAGGAAGGTCCGCTGACTCCCTGCAGGGACCTCAGAGCTGGTACCATTTCTTGTCCTTGTATTTCAGCATTATCTGGTGAAGAAAGACAGATGGTTTACCCTCTGTGAAACAAATTATCCAACACAATTATCATTGTTCGACATAGAATACGGCTGCATCTCAAAACCTAGTGAGCTGTCAACCTAAACAGCATTTTTGGACAGCAATACCAACAAAAATCACTGATTCTCAAAACTCAATATCAATACACAATGAAATCAGTCCCACCAGGATTTCGCAGGAGCTTTTCTGGTTTTTGCTGCTAAATTTGCTGCAGCATTTTTGTGTTGCTTTGCAGTGAAA
The DNA here is from genome assembly GCA_037950665.1 of Hypophthalmichthys nobilis. Taxonomy (NCBI): domain Eukaryota; kingdom Metazoa; phylum Chordata; class Actinopteri; order Cypriniformes; family Xenocyprididae; genus Hypophthalmichthys; species Hypophthalmichthys nobilis. The sequence continues at coordinate 5,932,645 of CM075478.1, read as the reverse complement.
ACCCACCAATAATCATGATGTGCTTAGTTTCAGTGACAGAAAGACAACAATTACAGTACCTGTAAATACTTTTGTACATAATTACTGAAATTGTGGTTCTGGTCCCACATGCACAAGGCAATGGTGACACCATCATAGAAATACAGATAATACTGCTTTGCTGAAAATATAGAATTATGTTAGACCCATGCTGGGTACATTACTTACAAATTGTAGTCTGTTACTGATACCAAATTACTAGGGGTGTGACGAGATCTCATGCCACGAGATCTCGCGAGATGAAAGTGTGATGAGATTTCTCGTCGAGGTGAAAAGCCGTCTCATGATATTAAGTGATAAGTGACGAGATGACTGACAAGACCATGGCAGAGGATTTGTTGCACAACAGAGCCTAAGCATTTGACAAATGTCTTGTCTTGTAGAATGCGTACCCAGCACCGCCGCTCCCTATTCACACAGTATGTGCGATCGAAGAATCGAAAGTGAAAGTAAAACGCAATTTCAATACCCCGCATTTTGAAAGAGGCTCCCTGATGCATTAATTACTAAGGGTGTGACGAAATCTCACGAGATTAAAATGTGACGAGATTTCTCATTGAGGTGAAAAGCTGTCTCGCAATATTGTCATTGTGGAGTGTGAGGGTGAAATTGGGATCTAATAAGTCACTGCTAGGTTTACATGAAGGCTCCACTGTCGTTTTGCTTTTTATAGAAATAAGCTCATCCAACACGAGCTGCAGAATCGTACGTACATAGTGCAGCAGGAATCAGAGTTCACTGATCACATGACGAGAGTAAGTGGCGAGATGACTAGACAAGACCATGGCGGTGGATTCGTTGAACAACAGAGTAAGCGTTTGACAAACGTCTGATCTTGTATAATGCGTGCTCAGCACCGCCACTCCCTATTCACAGAGTATGCACAATCGCAAAATCAAAAGTGAAAGTAAAACGCGAGTGCACATTCAAATGCGATTTCAATACCTCGCATTTTGAAAGTGGCTCCCTGATGCATGCAAATATCTCCCATTATGAAAGCTATTTTAGTCTGGGCTGTGTAGTTGTAACCATCTCTAAGCTCTGTATCATGCTTAAAGAAAAATTTAGTCTCTATTTGCACTTAGAATATTGAGACGAGAGAGTACTCTGATTATGTTTGCACTTATTGTTTGCACTTAATAAGACTAAGAGAAAACTAATTCATTTTTATTTATACTGTTTTTATTTCTATGATCAATTTGTGGAAAGGAGTTCAGTTAGGAGGTCAAAAGTTGTAGAAGCTCATAAATCATGTACAGTAAGGTCTGAAGAGACTCAGGAGAGAAGCCAGTCAGTTGAGTTTGTGGCAAAAGCTTTTACAGTGCTTGAGTATTGTTGTCTTTTACGACATATTATAATTCATACTCAAAGTAGAACTGAAATGACATTAATTATAAGATGATTAGTTAAAACATTTCAAATGTTTTAGTCATGTATTTCGTCGTTGAGGATTTCTTAATAATACTGTGTAAAAATCTCGTCTTGTTTCGTTCTCGTGAACTCAATCTCACGTCTCGTCTTGTCACACCCCTACAAATTAGATGACAAAATTGTAGTTAGTAATGTAATCCATGACATTACACATTTTATGTAATATAATTGGACTACTTTTTGATTGATTTTAGATTACTTTTGACCTAACTCGTTTATCACATTAAATTTAATAAGATAATCTTGTACCATATTGATATATCCAAAGAGAAAGAAAATGTATTCCATTGTTTGTTATCAACAACATGAAGTGTATTAAATATTAAGGTTGTGTTCAATAACATCGATATGACGATGTATCGTCACATACTACTTGTCGATACAAGTATCGATACAGCTGTTTCTGTATCGATTCCGCAGCAAGTATGCAGCAGTGGATCACGCTTAACTTGAATACAAGAAAAGCGTTTAAAACAGAGTGGATATATGCTGAAATGAATGAATATAATATAATATATAGGCTAGAACAAGGTTTAATCAGGCCCGCAGAGGAACATACCGGGCGTTGCCTGATATCAAGAGATGTAATCCCCCAATCAGAGCTTCACACTTGTGCATTACAGAAATATCTGCTAAGTGTTTTACTTATTTTTCTCAACCTGGTAACCATGTGCACACACTGGCTTTCAGAAAACACCAGTAAGCTTGCAGTTTAGCGATCTCCAGTTCAATATTCTATTCACAGAAAAGTGTAATACACAAGTCTGTGTTCATTTATGGGCCTGAGAGAGAGATTGTGCATGAATGAATGACCTCAGTCTGTGCCATCTTTTTCTATTAACAGTGAACCGGTGCGTGCTACAAAAACAGTGATGTTACCAACTCATTGCTGAGAAAGATAATGTAGCTCTTCAGTGGTAAAGCTATTTTATTGATAACAATTGCAGGGCAGCGTTGAGAAGTTTCTGTGCTGCTGATTGTTTCTGTGTGAGTACATTACAATATAAATTTATTAGAATGAGTACATTATTATTTGTGCTTAAAAAACAAGAAGAAAACAATCAGAATGTTGTACCTGGTGGAGAGTGCCAAATGTTAACATGAAACCTACGCCATTACATTGTTATACAGTGCTACAGAGGCCATTCGTAATGCAGAGGGAAACTGCCTGCTCTGTCTATAGTTAGCAATGGCCCTATAGGCAGTGTTTAATCAACAGCTGTTATACTAAATTCTGCTGAGGTGAGATTCGGTGCAGACGCATCTCATCCGAACTTTATCTGTGTGTGAAATTTCACAAAACTAGAAGACTTTCTGAATGTATATAGGCTATAGACATTTTTAGAAAGGAACATTTAAAACTTGAAAAATAAGAATCAATAAATTATGAATGATTTACTGCAATTGTGTGAATGATATGTAATCATGTAATTAATAAAAAAGTAACTGTAGTCAGATTACAAGTATTTTGAAATTGAATATAATCTAAATACTTCATTTTTGGAATCTGATTACCCAATCCAGATTACATGTAATCAGCACTGCACATTGTCCATGAATCAGTGTGTAATCAGTTCATACTGTGTAGTGTTTACTATACATTTTAAATGTTATAAATTATTATTTCATGTTTTTACAATTTAACAATTATATCACTGTTTGTTCTCTTTTTTCACTTTATAATAGTATTATCAGTGATTGCATTCACTAGAAATATTTAAAAAGTACATATACAGTAAATCTAGTGGTGAAATCAGACATTATGGGGACTAGCAAATATTTGCCCCAATATACATTATATGCAGAAATACATATAGAAGCTTAATAGTATCATTAACATCTAGAAACTTTTATTTTGTCCCATACGCTTAACACAAAAATATAAACAGCGTTGATTCACTTGCACAGCCGGGTCATTCCTACAGTTTGGTGGATTTTGGACTGAGCAGGCTTGTTGAAAACATTTTTAAAGTTCAATTATTTTTTAGTCTTGTCAGAGGGAGAAAATGCCTGTCTATCATAAAAACACACTGGTCAAGCTCAGGTTAGTATAATCTAATAATCCTGACCAAATATTTCTAATTTCACATTCACATTCTATGGAATTTGTCCACCCTGTTACATGACATTTTTACAATGCATTGTGTAACAGGGTGGATGTTTTAAACTAATAAAGTACATTACTAGCTAGGAAAGAACAACATGCTAACAGAAGATTAACATTTAGGAAGATATATACAGATATATAAAATCTATTTTAAAAAATAAACATTTTAATGTCCAATATAAATTGACACAACAGGGTGGACATTTTATGTTTTAGGCTATTAGATAAGTCTTGGTTCTTGGAGTTGCTTTCCCTCCAAGTAATCATGTCACTTCCAACAAGTCATGATATGTATGACTGGATATGACTGGAGTTTGAGGGACACAAACTATTTTAATGGTTTTACCCATTAAAAAAATGATGTACAACAATAAATTGTATTTTATGTCAAAGAGAAATGTATATAAATGTAAATGTATATACTAATACTTAAATTTAATAAATACTTACTAATACTTAATTGCTAATTTAGAAATATACATATAACCTTTATTTCAAAGTGAAGTTGAGAAAACAGGAATTTGCCTGTCAAGTGCTTCAAAAAGTTTTTTTTTAAATAAATGATTCTTAGGTACTAATCATTATGAATTTTTGTTAATTAGGGTACATCTATGCATGAAAAACCATGTGGCATGAAAGCTGATTAACATTTTATGTAAAATATGCAGTATTGTTTAATGGGGACATAAACTCCACCAAACTTTAGAAATGACCAGTCTGTGTTTCTCTTGCATATTTTGGAAGGGAACAGGTTGAAAAGACAATAGATAAGTGTAGGTCATGAACAAATGATGGGGATATATATTATTCAATATTAAATATTACCCTGTCCAATGCTCAAATGGGCCGTGTGTCAGAATTTTTCTTTCCTTTCAAAACATTTGTATAAAAGCAGGTGTCCCAGTGCTTCGTATGGGGACTTTACAACGGAATTTACTGCAATGCAGCGGCAGGACACTTAAACATATATTGATTAATTTGTTTGGACTTTGAATCACAGATTTGCGGAAACAAGACAAAAACGCAAGCTTGTTTGATTTTTTGCATTAAATACTGCTATAGCAGAATTGCGAAAATCCTGGAGGGACTGCCATATGCTCACAAGTTTTGAAACATAGCCTTTGTATCACTCTAAACAGCATCAGTCGTGTTGAATTGCAAGTGATCATCTTACATCATGTGCGTGTCTGGAGAAGGAGTCTGCGCTGGCCATCATGGCTGCTGTCCTCTCCTCCAGCTCGCCTAGTTTCTGTCCTCTCTCATCCAGAGCTATCCTCGCCCGTGCCAACTCTCCCACCACACCTGACGCGGCCCCCTTCATGCCCTCCATACCACCTGGACCTGGGATGTGCTGCGCCAGGCTGCGCGAGGCCTTACCGGCAGCCACCTCTCCAACTGTAGATGAGAAGAAACATGAGAGATCTTGAAACTAGGCACATTTCTGACAATATCAATTTTGAAGTATGAAAAGAGGCACCTAAAAATCAGTACTGGCCAAAGTAGGGATTTTTTATAGGGGTGAGAATCTTTAGGCACCTCACAATCCGATCCCAAAACGATTCTTGATCTACTATTTTTTTTCTTATTAATTAATTAGTTTTTCTGACTTGAAAATCTTAAAATCGTTTTTTTTATTATTTAATTACATATGTAATTATAAGTCTTCCATTTCTACCTTTGACAAGTGCACTCCAAATGGTTTCATTATGACACACAAGTGCCCTGCTCCTTCCAATCCCCACTTCAAGGGCTCTGCCCTTCAGAGTGAGTAGGGCATAGAGATGCTCACTTCCGATTGAAATTTGCCCTCTGACATTATATGGCAGCAGAAATGCAGCCGTTACCCCGGTAACCCCTCTAAACAAAGCAGCTGCGCTACTTTCTATTTCTGACCCACTGAACTATGTTCTGAACAGTATCAAAAGGTGTGTCCCAATTCGCGTACTTATGCACTATTCTATGACGTTTTTAAGTATAAATAGTGCAAGTAGTGTGTTCACACTGAAAATTCCATAAAAGAAAAAGTGCACTTTAAATAACCGGATGATGCACTAAATTAACGGAAAAAACAAAGTGTGGAATGTTGGACACTTCATGCACTCAACTGTCGCAGCTTTAATTACGTAGTGGAGGGGGAGGGAGGATCAGACTCTGATGATAAATGACAAAATAACCTTATACAATTCACGCACTACATGGATGAGTACACAGTGCATAAGTACATAGTGTATAAGTGCATAGTGTATAGTGTGTCGTTTGGGACGCAACTTATGTCTCTTTGAGACAAGTCATTTTACTCGATGGCCATCTTTGAAACGCCTCTCGGGCATCCAAGTGCAGCTCCTATCTCTTTGAATGGGAAAACATCAAATTCTCCAAAGCTGTTTGCTAAGCTTTCGATTAAATTTCATATTTGAAATCACCAATGAAATCTGACAACTGTCTCATAAATTTTGTTTCTAAACACTCGAATCATGACAAAAAAACTGTATTTTTCAGGCTGGATCAAGCTAATGCGTATGCGCAGTCCTAAATGCCTCTCTTGTGCCTTATTTCGCTATTAAATCTGTTTGAAACATTTGTTTACTTTATATTTTGTTTACATTTTTTGTGTATTATTTTATTGTATTTAAATGTTCAGAGTTCTCTTTGTTATAAGAAAAAAAGTTATTTAATCTGTTAGGAGGACAATACTTTTTATAACTGAATTCAATACCGTGATAATACAATATACCATGATAAAAGCTTCAGCAATTATCGTTAAATGAGAATCTGATACCATCACATGCCTATTTCACACATTAAATCTGATAAATTATTGTAAAATTACCAGATTAACTTTTACAGTAAATACTCAATTGTGCTGTTCACAAGCAACAAGTGTTCTGTTTCTTTACCGTTAAGACACCATACCGGTAAACTCTGTGATGCCAATCAACAGAAATGACCTTTAAACGCTGCAGTTTTCTTCATCCGCCCAAATGAGGAGAAGCTCTTTAGATTCACAGTCCAATCTGACATTTTTTGACTTCTGAATGACAGGCGTAAGAGGCTTATCATACAGAACATGATTTTGTTTTTAAAAACAAGAGACTCAAATACAATAGCACAATAGATTCAAATCCAGAGCCGCAGCACTGATGAATAGAAAGGAAGGCTGGGTCTCAGGACGTGACGTTTATGCAGAGATGGTGATAAAGCAAGACAAAACACCATCCATCTAGCACACGTTTGCAAAGAAAAACTATTAAAATTATTACTGTAAACGGTGCTGTGTAATTGCGTCATCTACATCAGAACCTTTTTGGCCTGTTTATACCTGGTCACTTCATGTGTTTTCTCTGATCGGATAGCTATCCGATCGTGAAAAGATGTAAATGGGTGTAAATGCCCTCTGAAACGCTTTCGGGACAGATTTAAATCCGGTCACTCAAACCACTTCAGGAGGTGGTCTGAGACGCATACCAGACGAAAGTGGACAAGTGTAAATGCATCTGGTTGTTGAAACCACATAATGTTAAAAACGATAAACGTGTGAGAGTGTGTTCTAAAATAAAATGTTAAAATAAATAAAATGTTAAGGCTAAATAAAATGTTATAGCCAAATTAGCTGATGATAAATAAAATGCAGGGCAGGTCTGTTGCTTTTGGTGATGTGAACTCTGTGAAATTCGCATCTAGCGTGGGATCTTTTTTATATTTATGTGGCCAAGTGTAAATGGAACCATTTTAACAAATCAGATAGCTATCTGATCAGTAAAAACACACGAAGTGACCATGTGTAAACAGGCCTTATGATTGGCCCTGAAGGGGGTGGATTTTGGAATCCACTGCCGCTTCAATGTACATCTTTTGAGTGATTTTATAATCAAGTTATTGATCAATATTTATCCTTCTAAATATTAAATGATTTGAATGACTTCCTCAACGTATGTTAAAGCATTTATTTTACTTTTCATCCTCAAACACTAGAGAATAATGATGAATATTGTCTGTACCTCTCACTGAGAGAAAAGTACAACTTATCTATATGTTCTGGGGAAATAACCTCAACCAACTTCAACCTTGGAGAAGCTACACATCATTTGTATCTTTGTATGTGTGCTGGTATTCTTGTTGCAGAGCAGTATTGGTGAAAGATGAACAAATGGCACCCTGAATGATGGAACGACTTGTTTTTCTCGACAAGTTGGCGCCTAGAAGAGCAGTTCTGTGACCTCGGAGGGTCACTCCGTGCCTAAAACATGGTTATGTTGTCATCTGTATCATCTATGGAGACATGCTTATGTCCATCAATCCATGTGTGGACAATTTCTAATTTTATCTATTTCTTAGCCAATCAGAATCCTTTTCACCTGAAGTAATGATGTAGTTAATGGACTCTGTTATATAACTGCTGCTGTATTGAATGTACACAGTCGGCCTATGAACTCCTTGTGAGTGTTGAAGCTGACTTCTGCTGATGAAACTGCTATTCTTCAGTAAAATTTTCTTCAATTTATTTTTTTAAACTCTGACTCCAGGTCTTCATTCATCATATCTGGTCTTTGGGTCTTAACTGTAAATTCCCCTACAGCCCAAAGCAGACTTCTTAACTCAGTGCGTCCAGACTTCGTACATGCTCATAAAGGTAATACATACAGTAGCATCATAACATTCAAGGAAATTTTCCATTGCACAAAAGGTTCTTTACATTGGAAAAAAAGGTTCTTCAGATTATTACAATGCTGTTTACGCTTAAAAAAAAAGAAGACCAAACTGGTTCTTCTATGGGAGCATTTCTCAATTGATGAGCTGAATCAGGCGTTTTAATTAGTGAGATATCATTCTGGTAGGTGAGTCCACGAGACTGGAGTTGGGAAACACTGTTCTATCCCTTTTGGAACCTTTATGTTTAAGTGTACTGTACATTGAAATGTTTTAATATTAAACATGTGAAGAGTTTGATTGAAAATAGTACAGATATCAGCTAAGATTGATTGCATTTTGTATGTGTGAGTGACAGATTAATACTTACACAGGTCCTCTCTGTCCAAGGACTGAGCACCGCCTCCAAATAAGCCCTTGAAGAACCCTCTGTTCGGAGCCTCTGGTGTCTCCACTGGAGTAAACAGCTCTCCAAGCATCTCCTGCAAAAATGAGCACCTCATAATAAATGGATATGAAATGAATATCTGATTCTTAAAGGATTAGTTCACCCAAAAATGAAATTTCTGTCATTAATTACCCTCATGTCGTTCCAAACCCGTAAGACCTTCATTCATCTTCGGAACACAAATTAAGATATTTTTTATGAAATTCAATGTTTGTTTTTTTTTTTTTTTATCCCCCATAGAAAGCAATGTAATTACCATCATTCAAGGTCCAGAAAGGTATTAAAGACATTGTTAAAATAGTCAACATGACTGCAGTGTTTCAACCTTAATGTAATGAAGCAACAAGAATACTTTTTGTGAGCAAAAACAAAATAAAAATAATGACTTTATTCAACATTTTTTTCTCTACACTGTCATGCGCAGTTGGTGCAGTGAACGCATTGCAGCGCTTCCGTGTTTACAACTGAACGCCGGCCGGGTCCTGCATCCGGAGTGGGCCAATACTGATGCGCTACTATGAAAATAGTGTAGGAGAATGACAGGGGAGAGATGAATTTGTTGAATAAAGTTGTTATTTTTATTTTGTTTTTGCTCACAAAAAGTATTCTAATCGCTTCATAATATGCATTTTTCGATCTTTTTTTCCTGCTGGTGCGACTAAATTTTGTTAGAGGTCGCACTGGTGCCACCACCACATTGCACAACTGATAAAAGCTGCTCAGCGCGCTCCGATCTCGATCAAGTGACACTGCTTACTACACATCACTGGGAGATCCAGTGAGAAAGCATTTTAATTCACTGCAGAATTAATAACATCGCTGCGAGATCTAGTGATAGGCATTCAAATTCAGCACAGAATTCTCTGCTTTAAACCACAGATATCAGATCAAAGAGCGCTGACGTGGAAACCAGGAGAAACATTGTGCCACGAACAAGTTAAGGCTCCCCAGTCCACAAATCACCATGGATTTAATGTAGTAACGCTTACTGAAACTATGGTATTGTGGCAGAAATACTCAAATGTTTTTACATTATTAATTTCAGGGTTCATGCAAACGTTTGAGAGTGAAATTCAAGCACTTTTCAAGGACTTTTTTAAAGTGCTTCACACTTTTTCCAGCACTTAAAAGCTCTAAATATTATCCAATTTTAATGTTATTTCTAATGTGATGATTTGTAAAACTAAAAATTTAAAGATGAAGGAAAACTACTGTAACACTTCTAGGCAAACAAAACTTCATATATATATACATATAAATAAATAAAAAAAATACATGAAATTACCACTAGATGGTGGCAGAGAAGCTCTCATTGACTCCCTAATATATGGAAAAGTAGAAAAAGTCTCATGAAAAACAAAAACATCTTTAAATTGTGACTGAATTACACAGAAAGAAAGTAAAGAGCACTCCTTTTATAATCACTAAAGCTGTCGCTCACTTCTGTATGGTACATTTAAAAAGAGTAGAATATTTAAAAATAATTAAAAATGTTTTTGCACGTAACGGATAAGTTCATTTTATCTGCATCTCAATTCAAGCTCAGTGCTTTATATTATTAGTAACTGCACTTATTTATGCAAAACAATAGTAATATGATTAAATTTACCTTCATTATTTACTACTACTTCCTGATAACTCATTGGCGTCTCATTTCGTTGAGTTGGTAGCTTTTCTCACACTGTTAGCAAGATGTTGTATTTTGATGTGCTCTCATACTCAGTGGATAAAAGATGCTTTATTCTTTGTTCTGTAGGAAAAGATTAAACACTGCCTTCATGGTTCCATGGTTCCATTTTCAAGAATTTGGCTATCCTTTTTAGAGCATATTAAATCTTTGTGGTTGGATGCAGTCTCTATTGACCATCTACACTGCACTATTATTCTTGTCATTCCCGGTCAAGCACTTGTACTGTCTTGTTAGTAGCACACAGTATTTACTGCACGCAGATTGGGTGGGGGGGTGTTACTCCCCATTATTTTCGTAGTAATTAAGGCTTACTTTTTTTAGCCCTCATCTGTAATATCACGTTTCTGTTGTAATATATTGTACACTACTCAACCTGTCATTCGTTTGAGGGACTGTGTGTGGTGTTTTTTAGGCCCCGAGCACCGATGGTGTGAGGAGCCTATTGTAATTGCTCAGTCGATTCTTCTTCTTCTCCGAAATGAATCGCATTTTTGAGGGTCTAAACATGCTTGAAAACTCATGAAACTTTGCACTTGTGTCAGAAGTGGTGAAAATTTACATCTGATATGGGTTTCAGAATTAGGTGCGGCAAAATGGCTTGATAGCGCTACCTACAAAATTTCAATTAAACGCCTTTCGTGCTACGTTTCACGTATGGGTATGAAATTCGGTAGACACATGTAATAGCCCAGTACCTACAAAAAAGTTCCTGGTTGCAAAATCTTAAAACCCAACAGGAAGCGAGATATTTTGAAATTTCTCTACAAATTTTTTATCAGATTAACATCATATTTGGTCAATCTAATCCAAAGGCCTTTGCGACATTAAATTGTGAAGATCTAGAGTTTTCACTGAAGGGCGTGTCCGTGGCGGCCTGAAAAAATTCTGATGTTTCGCCATGAAAGAGGAAGCTGTTGTAACTCAGGCATATAATGTCCGATCTGCCCCAACCTTAACATGTTTTATTAGAGTTCTGGCCTGAAGACATCTACATGCCAATATTCAGTTACAGTCATAGCGCCACCTGTGGGCAAAAGGAAATGGCTTGTTTTACACTGTGATTAACTCCTCATAGAGATTTAACCAGATCAACATCATATTTGGTCAGTCTAATCTTAAGGCCTTAGCGATGTTAAATTTCACAGATCTTGAGTTTTCGTTGGAGGGCGTGTCCGTGGCGGCCTGACAAATTCTGATGTTTCACCATGAAAGAGGAAGCTGTTGTAACTCAGGCATACAGTGTCTGATCTGCCCCAAACTTCACATGTGTGATAAGAGTCCTGGCCTAAAGACATCTATGTGCCAATATTCAGTTAGTCATAGCATAGTCATATGTTTCCTGTTGACAACAGGAAATGGCATGCTTTGCACTGTAATTCACTCCCAGAAACACATTTATATATGCCAAGAAATACCATACATGCTAGAAACATGTTATATCATGCAACACTTGGCTAAGTGCTAATGTATGCTATTAACGCCACGAAACAGGAAGTTGTTGTAACTCAGGCATACAATGCCCGATCTGCTCCAAACTTCACATGTTTGATAATAGCCCTGGCCTGAAGACATCTACATGCCAATATTCAGTAACAGTCAAAGCACAACCTGTTGGCAGCCGGAAGGGTGGCACTTTGAAATGACTTTGCCATATTTTTCCTGTATTTACTCGCTTACATGCATGTCACCCACTGTTCACTGTTTTCAAAGGCCCCCGGGTGGTGGTGAGCCCGCGTGCGAGGGCCCTTTCATCGCTGCTTGCAGCTTTAATGTATTTTTGTATCGCAGTGGGGTTTTTATTTGTTTGTTTGACTGTTTGAAAGAAATCATTAAAAACACAATGGTAAAACTACTGACCTATAGTCATTCATTACAAGTAATATTATTATATGTCATTACAAACAAAGGTAGAACAACTTATTTCACTTACAGTGCTTCATGATAACATCAATGTCTTTGGTAATTTATTTGTGTAATAATCACAATTATCATTTTTGAGCAAAACAATTGTGATTATCAGTTTAACCATTATCATGCAGCCATAGTCTGAATTAAAAGGTTTATATATAAATCACTTTCTATGTATACAATGAATGGGTTTTTAATGGGACAAACAACATCCTGCACACATAAAACATAATGGGCACATTCTGACCTGCAGGTTATCACAGGTTTCCTGGCTATAGGTGATTCTTTGGATCTCAGTGGGCGATGTGAGGTACAGGGCCTGGCCTTGGTTTGAGAAACAGAAGGTTCTGGCTATCCTCATGTCCGTCAGAGGAAGGTAGTTCACATCCAGCAGTGGCCGCAGGCTGGGCAAACTGAAAACAGATGGTTTACAGGTTTAGGAAGAAAAAACAAAGAGAAAAAAATATTCAGTGGCATTGATTGTCAGGTCATTCAAATTACCTGAGGGTCATAATGTGGCCATTGGCACAGAAACAGGCGAGGCCAACCCCTGCGGTCATCGCCACTACATCAGCTCTAAGTACAAAGGAGGCCTCGGTGATGTTGTGCTCGTAGATGCAGTTTTGGGAGGGCAGCGCCACCACCTTAGCCTGCTTCTCTGAGCAGACCACAGCGTAATGACAGTCCTGGTTCTCCTGAGAAGAAGGAGGGGATGTGGGCCGGCGTCTCCGTAGCCGTTCTTTCTCCTCCTCAGGGGCGTTGGTCTCATACCAGGGCTCATAAACATGGGGCAGAAGCGTCCCGCTGGCATCCAGCTGGGCCATGCGCAGAATGCCTCCTTTCAAGCGCACCACTGAACCTGTGATGGCAGAAAGCGTCAAACCAACAAGCGTGTCTTTTTCCATCAATAATGATTTTCACAATGTGGAAAAAGCAGACGGAATTGCGAAATAGACATAAAAATGGAATTTACAGTATATCGCGGAATGTCAAGGAATTTGGCAAAATTTGGATGAATAAATCAAAACTGAAAAGTAGAACTTAAAGGGTTAGTTCACCCAAAAATTTAATTTCTGTCATTAATTACTCACCCTCATGTCATTCCAAACCAAAAGGTTTTTATCTCCCATAGAAAGTACGCATTCAAGGTCCAGATAAGTAGTAAAGATATCATTAAAATAGTCAGCGTGACTACAGTGGTTCAACCTTAATGTTACGAAGCGAGGAAAATATTTTTTGTGTGCAAAAACAAAACCAAAATAGCGACTTTATTCAACAATTTTTCCTCTTCCCTGTCAGTCTGTTACGCAGTTGACGTAGTGAACGCAGTGCAGAGCTTCCGAGTACTATGCCAGAACGCCAACTTATTATTGGACGGCTCCTGCGTCAGCTTTTTTTTTTTTTTTTTGTCACCTGATGGAGTTCGGGTTCCTTGCCACTGTCGCCTGTGGCTTGCTTAGTTGGGGACATGTGATATTTCACAATGTTTTGATCTGCCTGCATTGGCACCATTGTATGCAAAGTAAACTGAGCTGGACAATGACATCACTGTTTTCTCCAGAGCTGCTGTACAGATGAATGAACTAAATTAATAACTAATTTTTTTTTTTTTTTTTACAACTGAATTAATCAGTACTGAACTTACTTAAGCTGGACAATGACACCATTTTCAGAGCTGCTGAGCAGCCAAAATGATTTTCCTGTTATCACTGTAAAGCTGTTTTGACACAATCTGCATTGTAAAAATATATATACGCTATACACTGCCCTCCAAATGTTTGGAAACACCCCTGGCAAAGTGTGGTTTTGGACGATATCAGCATAAATCCATTTTTTGGTGCAAATACATTAAAGTAACTTGACATTATCATTGAAGACCAGCAATAATAATTTTCATTTTGATTACATAATAATGGCAATATATACATGTCAAAGTCAGACATGCGCCTTTGCCAGCTGTGATGCCTGGTTACTGGTTTAAACTTGGCCCAGGATTGTAAAAGATTTTTGGGTCAGCACACCTTATTAGCTTCAACAATTGATTGCCAATTAAGTTTAGAATACAATGAACCAATTAGAACCCAATTTAGGTCAGATAGTTTCCAAATAGCTCTTGCCAATCAAATGACTTGTTTGGCCCATTTTATAGAGAGTTTCCATGTGTTTCTTGACAACATGGCCAGGTGCAAGCAGCTTTCTCTGGAAACACGTCAGTCTGTAATAGTTCTAACTAAGGAATGAAGGCTATTCAATGCGAGATATAGCCAAAAAGCTGAAAATTTCACTGAAAGGTGTCCACTATTGCTTGGAACAAAAGGCAAAGTCTGGGTCCAATAAAGACAGAAAGAGGAGTGGAAGACCAAGAAGTACCTCTTTTAGTGAGGACAAATATGTAAGAGTGTCCAGCCTTCGCAACAGACGCCTAACTTGTCCAGAGCTGACAGCTGATCTGACAGCTGATTTGACACCCGACCTCAACCCAATTGAGCTACTATGGGAGGAACTGGACCGTGATGTCCGTAAGAAGTGGCCAACCAGTGTGAATCATCTTTGGGCAATCCTTCAGGAGGCTTGGAGTAATATATCAAGTCAACGTTTGAATAAACTGACAGCTCGGATGCCCAGATTATGCAGAGCTGTAATAGCTGCTAATGATGGATATACTGATGAATCGAAAATTTAAGTTTTTTCTATGTATAAACTGTTAATGTAATAAAATATGTTTTCGTAGTTTGTGTCGTCCCTTATCAGTGCAAAATTATCACAAATTACAAAGGATTCATGCCAATATTGTCCAAAACCCCACTTTTCTAGGGTGTTTCCAAACCTTTGGAGGCCAGTGTATAAATAAAGGTGACTTGACTTGCAGTATATGAATAAAGGTGACTTGACTTGACACACGCATGCATCGTGCTGCTCACGTGAACAGCCTCAGCCAATACTGACCTGGCGTTTGGACATGAACAAGGAAGCACTGCAGTGTTCACTGCATCAACTGCGTAACAGACTGACAGGGAAGACGAAAAATTGTTGAATAAAGTTATTTTTGTTTTGTTTTTGCACACAAAAAGTATTCTCGTCGCTTCATAACATTAAGGTTGAACCACTGCAGTCAGATTGACTATTTTAACGATGTCTTTACTACTTCTCTGGACCTTGAATGTGGTGTTTTCATTGCTTTCTATGGGAAATAAAAAACTCTCAGATTTCATCAAAAACATCTTAATTTGTGTTCTGAAGATGAACAAAGGTCTTACGGGTTTGGAACAACATGATGATGAGTAATTAATGACAGAAATTTCATTTTTGGGTTAACTAACCCTTTAATCAAATCACAATATATACTAGTGTCTGTGAATATTAAAGCGCAAAAAGACTGCCATTTATTTTAAACATTAAGTCTGCATGTTCTGCATGTGTATGTGAATTAGTGCAGTTTTGTCTACTACACACATTGACAATTGTGGTGTTTTCACCATTTAATTTGATAAAACTATTGTTAGATATGCACAGACTCTTAAAGGTCTTCTCTACAAACTGCCAAAATATAAATTTGGTTTAACTAATAATAACAATAATAATAATAGTAGTACAGATTGAAACATTAAAACATAATTTTTTAATATCACACAATTGTTTTTTATCCATTTTTAATTTAAATGGTAAACCTCTGTTGTGCAGCAATTTGTATGCCAAAGATAAACCTTTAAGTTTTATTAATTAATTTGAGTTACCATTGTTTTTGATTCAAAAAATTGTATTGAATCATAAAATACAGAATTAAAATAAAATAAAACAAACACTGAATTTCAGAGGAAAAAACATTTCATAGGGCCTTATTATTAAAATTTTCACAAATTATTACTTTTTTTATTAATTTAATTGACAGGACATCCTTTATAAACCATTAAAAAATGGAATCAAGAAGAAAAAAAAAAAAGGAATTTCATAATTTTCATATTTACAAGGACTTCCACTCATTTTTACAGAGCTGTAAAGCAAGTCTTACCACAGAAACAGACGCCCACAGGTTGTTGCATCCTCTGCTCTGGTGTGGAGGGCACAGTGAGGGCGATGGTCAGCATGCTGCCCAATGAGGTGCCTACCCACAGGCTGGGCAATGCCACCGTCTCACTCTTCTTGGACAGGGAGTCACAAAAGTAAAAGGAGGAAATGACCTCACGTGACTCTCTGTCAAGGCTGGTCACACTGGAGCTGCGTGAGCGGCTGAACGAGTTGTCCCTGGCATCTGAGAACCATCAGGGACAAAAAGACAACAGAAGTAGACAATTAGCACGATGCTATGAAGTAAAATCAAGTCTGAATCACCTCAGGACACCTGAAACCAAAAATATTTCAGTAGTTAAAAAAGTATTTTGATGATATTCTTCTGAAATGTGTTTTATGTGCAGTATTAATATAAACTTTACATTTGAGTTACATGTAGTGTGCAATGAGTAAAACATTCAGGTACTGCACACAAACCATTGCCATCTAATCCCAAAAAACACCTAAAACTCAAACGTTTTCATTCGAAATGGACAAAACTAGCAGTTACAAAACATTGTTTTGCGGTTTTATTTGACTCTCAAACACTCAGAGGCATTCAGATATATTTCTGGCAAACCTATAACACTAATTTTAGTATAAATGCAAATATTAAAAAAAAAGCAAAGCAAAGATGAATCTCACCAAAACTGACAAGAACATGTCTAGCTCATGTTTCACATTCATATTATTATTAATAAAATAATTAATAATACAAACATTGAGAAAAATATTTTCTGCAAAGACAAAAACATTTACACGTAACAGCAGAATTTGTTGTACTGAATTAATTCTGACTTTAATCTTCATTTTCTCTATGCAAAATAAAATTGTCGTCTTTTGATTTGGAAATGACTCTTGATGAAGCTTATTGGTCTGTGAGATTCACCTGTAAAATGTGTTGGTTAGTAAATCATAAAATAACAGCTCATACAAGTCACTAGCAAATCAAAAAGAGAGAAGTTAATACGACACGTGTTATTGTTGGTCTGATGTTGTGTGCTGCTGATCACTGTGGACGACCAGCTGAAAAAAATATTTAGTGTGCTACAATCACACCATTGGGAATCTAAGGATTACACAGCAAATGTGAACAGTATTTTGAGGTCAAAATCCATAATCTGCTTTGTTTCAGGATGATGAAAGAATTTTTTTGTGTAACTTGTATGTTGCACTAATAATATTAAACCTTAATCTGTAATCAGTTTAAAATAAATCTAAAAAAAAGGTGATTACGTCTCACTGAAACCAAAATTGGACGCCAACATTCAAACAATCGACAAACTGCACACAGCAAGCTCCAGTGAGAGTTAGTATGAACCAGTCCAGATCAGGTCAGGTCAGCCTGTAATAGGGCCACTCACTGGGGTCACGTAATGAGGTCTCGCGGAAAGAAGCTGCATGTTTCCTCTTCATTTCCTTCACACAACTCTGTTGTTTATTACCAGGGAGAGAGCAGTGACGCCGTAACCTCCTTTCTACACGCGGAACAGTTAGTGTAAAGTTTCACTAGCAAGATAATGTATATATCGCACCTAAATACATTTGCACCAACATCCATGCATGCAAGTCTACAATCTACACAGACCTAAATTATAGGTCTACAATACCTGGAGCACCTCTGAAAACAAGTAGGATTTAAAGTTATTTAATGTCAGCAAAAAATGACTGAATTTATTATTGTAGTGTCTATTATTTCAGATTTATTCAAATGTTTTCAGACCTTTACTGTCTAAGTAGGCGGTTCTAAGCCAGAATAAGCTATAAACCGTATCAGAGTTTATGGCGATAGTCTACATAGACTACTGACTACTATGACTCAGTGTTGTCAAAAGTACCGACCGCGATAGCAATTCGGTACTGAAATTTTAAAAATGTGACGCTTTAAGCGCTGCTGAGCGGATTCGTAAACACCTCTGATTGGCCATTGTGTTCACGCGCTCATCAGATATGTCTGTGATTGGCTACAATGATCAATGATCACATATAAATAGACATCAATGACGCTCTTCACCGAGCGATTACACAGATACACGGGAGTGTTTGAAAGCAGGCATCTATCAGCTTTCAAAATGCTTTCAAATTCAAACACTTCCCTGGGCTTTCAAATGCTCCTGTGCGTTGATCATTGTAGCAAATCACAGACATATCTGATGAGCGCGTGAACACAAAGGCCAATCAGGTGTTTACGAATCTGCTCAACATCGCTTAAAGCGTCACACTTTTAAAATTTCAGTACCAACTTGGTATTGCGGTCAGTACTTTTGACAACACTACTATTATTATTGCAGATAACATAGATAGTAGACAGTGATGCAGCTTATTAGGGATGGGAATACAGTATTAGTACTGTACATACTGCTGCATCAAGAGCTGCCCTTTCTATTTGATGACAAACGCCCAGTTTATGTTGGAAGAAAATGATCACCTGCAAAAGATGCACAGCTACTCCTAGAAACTAAAGTGAGAGAACAAAAGCTTACCATCTTTCTGATCAGCAATCATGTTAATTTTCCGGGATATCTTAGCTGGAAAAAAGAAAACATTGTTCTGAACATATAATCAAAGGCATTCATATCTGGAAAATCATTGTTACTAAAAATGTTAAATAAGGATGAATCAACAGGTTTAAGAAGACAGAAATAAGCAGATTGAGAAAAAGTTGGAAGATCATGATGTAGAACGAACCCATAGAGCAGCCATGAGCCCATCAGCAGCCTTAAAAAGAGACATTTGTTCATCTAGTATGTTATATATTTAGAAGCAACTCGATCATGCCGAGAAAATTACATTGAGATTAGTGGCAATGAAACCAGCACAGATCAAGAGTCAAAACACCAGGAAACCTCATTTCTTTCTGACAAATTCTGGCATTGTGTGTGTGTGTAATCGCCCATATGAAGATCTGTCTATGATTTCTGATGTTCAGTAGAAATCTGTGAGTAAACAAATGATTCGAAATCAGAGATATGTGGAATGTCTAACATCATTTTCATTGCCCTGTGTATTTTTTACCCTTGAAACGCACCAGAGCTGAGTAAAAGCCTGTAATGTTAAACAAGGTTAGAAAAAAGCATTCCAGCAGGAGATACAATTTTGAAATTGTGAGAAAAAAAAAGTTTTAGATCTTAAAGGGGTCATGAATTGAGAAATCAACTTATCCTTGAGCTTTTGATATATAAGAGGTCATCGTACTATAAGAATATTCTGGAAGTTTCAGAACTGAAAACTTCTTTGTAAGTCCAATAAAAGCTTTTATTGACACCAGGCCCAGCAAACGAATAGATAGCAATCAAAGAACTCTCCCTTTACAATCGCTGGAGCTGTCAATCAAACAGCACAAGTTTATCAGTGACTGAGTTCTGGACTTGCGCAAAAACTCCCTTTTTTTTTTTAAACAAATCTTTTAGTTACATCGCTTTTGCACTGTTAGTTATGATGAAAGCATTTGTTAGTGTGGAGAAATTGAGTTGCAATGACGAGATCACTGCTTTCATGTGCTCAACAACATGTCTGTGACCGGCTACAATGTTCATCACTGCAACCTTTCATGCCACAATCTAAATATAATGTCATAGATCTAAATGTAATGGCTTTCACGATTAGTTAACCTTGAGAGCTGTAATAGTAAAAATGTGCTAAAAGTTTTCAAAAAAGTAATACCAAGCTATTTCATATTGCAAAGATATTAGTCACAGCAGCGGGCGTTTACACTGAAGTCTCACAGCAGACACGCCCCTTAAAACAGAGCGTTCAAATAAGAGGGCTTAAAATCAGGGTAGGAAGAATGCCTTTTAATTCTAAATCATGACCATTTCTAATGTAAAAAGCATATTAACATTATAAGTGCACCCCAGTAAACATTATAAAACAAAAAAACAATGCAGTTCATGACCCCTTTAAAATGGTTTACATTCAACATGGGCAGCATTTACTACCCCTTTCAGGAGAAGAAAAAAAAAAAAACATAAAAACATATTTCTCCTTAGAGTAACACACACTCATGAATCATTCTCAAGACTACAAGGATATGTATGTTAAGAAAGTTGACTCTGGTTTCAAACAAGTTAAACAGTGAAACCACTACTGTCAGAAAAGTTCTCACTGGTCCACCATTTATTGACACACTCAACCACCAAGCAACAGACACACAAAGCTCAAGTTCAGCTCTACTATGCACTTAAGCAAACTCATTTTAATTTATTTGGTTAGTTTATTTGGTTAGTGTACAAGAGCCCATTAGCGCAGAAACTGAAAGACCCAGACTGCCATAATATGAACATTATACAGTACCAAAGTCATTGGCAACATTCTTGGATATCCGCTTGCTTTTGGACATCACTAGAAAATGTGTTGAAAAGAACCAAATCAATGAAAATAAAGGCTTTCCTAAGACAGAAAATGGGTGTGTATAATGTACTGTACCCTTGTCAATGAACTTTTGTTTGCTGTCTTCATCAGAATTGCATGGTGAACCGGATCCTATACAGTAGCAACAACACAGTCTGCATAATAATGTGATACAGCCAGTAGGGTCTTATGTAACTTTTGGCAACTATCTGCATATCAAAGTCAAATTCCTTGTAAATGAAATTTCCTTGGTCAGCACACCTGACTCCAATTCTGACGACGCTTGCAGAATTGTTTAAATTTTTTGCTGTGCTAAAGACTTTTCAACTATAATAGCTTCACATCCAATGCTCTGGTATAGCAGTGTTTGTCAATATATCTGTCTTTAAGTTGCAGTGTGCAATTTCTGCGTCACCAAACAGAAATGCCAGAGGATTAGCATGAGCTTCGGGGACTACCAGTTTGTCCAAGCCATGCTGACAGGGGCCTTGTTTGGAAACCCATTTTGCAAAAAAGGTGCAAAATTATACATTCCACTTTAAAAGGCACAGTCCACAAAACATTTTGTCATCGTGAACTCACCCTCATGTTGTTCTAAACCTATAGATGTTAGGCAAAATTTACAGGCTGCACTTTTCAATTCAATGAAAGTAGCTAGTGAATTATTTTTTGCAAGAAAAAGCACCATAAAAGTAGTCCATATGGCATAGGCAAATATTTCATGTCTTCTGAAGTCATATGTTTTCTGTAAGGTTAAACCGTAGCTTACAAATCTAATTCATGCATGTTTAATAAAAAAGAAAATGAATACAATTTTAGTCTATTAATCTCAGATATTGTATAGTTTCAAAAGACTTGAAATATAGACACATTAGTATTTTTCAAGCTTGATTTGTTTTTGTTTTTTAATGTCATGCCAGCTTCTGTGGCTATAGTATATAGAGAAGCTTGTTTCCGCCACTAAATAAAAAAATAAAAAAAGGTAATTGCAACTTTTTATCTCACAATTCAGACTTTTTTTCTCAAAATCGCGAGATTTAAACTCACAATTGCGAGTTACAAAGTTAGAATTGCGTTATGAAGTCAGAATTGCGAGATATAAACTCACAATTGTCTTATAAAGAATTTTTTTCTCAAAATTGTGAGTTTATATCTCACAATTCTGACTTTATAACATGCAATTGCGAGTTATAGTCAGAATTGAGATATAAACTCGCAATTCTAAGAAAATTCTTTTTCCCCTCAAAATTGGACATTATAACACATAATTGCATGTTTATATCTCACAATTCTGAGAAAAAAAGTCAGAATAGCAGGATTTAAACTTGCAATTGCAAGTTATAAAAAAGTCAGAATTGCGTGATATAAAGTCAGAATTGCAATTTTTTTCTCGCAATTCTGACTATATCACACAATTCTGACTTTATACCTCTCAATTTTGTTTATATCTCACAATTCTGATAAAAAGTTGCAATTACCTTTGGCGGAAACAAGCTTCCATAAGTATATCTAATATCAGGTTTTTAAAATATATTTTTGCTAAAAACTCTAAAACCATACTTGGTTTAACTTTGTTAACAAATTTCTTCCAGAGTGTTAACTGGATAAAAAAGGTTTCTCAGCACAATCTAATTAAACATGCTTCAGGAATAAAGGATTTTGACAAAGCTTGGCAGTATAAAATGAAAGTGGGTGGTGATTTATCAAAAACAAACACTTTCTGCTGAAGATCTTTTATTTTTCACTAAAGAAAGAAACACATGTTTGGAACAACACAAGGGTGAGTAAATCATGACAAAAGCTTCATTTCTGAGTGAACAGTTTCTTAAAGATCTGTCAATCAACTCATGAAACTACCATCAATTATCTTCATGTTTTACCAGTAAACACTGTCATATAATCAGGGCAATCAGGGCATGTTTACCTGAAGTTGGTGATTTACATCTCTCCTCTGGAGTGGCTGAAGCATCATTACCATCACAAAGACCTGTTGAAAACAAACAAATCTAAACCAAACAGCAACGCGAACTTCATGCAGGAAACATCATAACAATTAAAACTGATAAATAAACATGAAAAAATATATACTATAGTGTTAAACAAAGAGAAAAAGAAGAATGCAGACAGATATAAAGAGAAGGACAAGACCTTTGATGAGTGCCATGTGACTTACTGAGGTAAGAAGAACGAAGCTTTTTCACAGATTCAGAATAAAAGTTAGAGAGGCCGGACATGCAAGACTTCTTATGTAGAGTGTCTTTACGAAACCACAGAGAAAGACGAATATTGAAAGGGTGAGACAAAACAATGACACAAAATCAAATGAACAGCTGAAAGGCCTTTGAACTCCCAGATTCCAGAGACTAGATTCAGGACAGTTCGGACACATTTCTTCTGCTTGGTTATTTTCAATAAATGAGTGAGGTCAGAAAATATTGTATACCGTATATTGTAATTGTCAGCAAGAATTTCTGAAAAATTGTGACGCTAACCCCTAGTATGAGTAATAGTAATAGCGATTACCATTACTTGCTTTATCGAACACCACTTATAATTGGTATTGGTCGGGTTTTCTGTATTAAATCATCGCTAACAATAATGTAACTATCCGTAAATTCAGTCTGTTGGCATCTGTGTATTTCAAAGACTGAAACTCAGATGAGTGAACAACAAAAAGAACAAGCAAAGATAGAGGAGAGAAAAGAACAAACACCGGCACCCCTGTTTTGAGCATATGGATTGGATGATTTTCTAAGATCAGGGGCAGATGGTTCCTCGGCCAGAGATGACCACCCGCAGGAGCACCACGGTTTGTAGACTGACACTGCTCATAATGAGCATGTGCTTTACTTTATCAGACAGAAAGTGATACACACAGACTGACAACATCCAGAGGTTATGATTATTAGTAAGAAGATGAAGCTTTCTTAGATTTTTGTTCACCTGTCGAAGGCTGTCTGGCTTTGCGGGGTGAGCGTGGTTGTCTGTGGTGAGGATCTGTTGAGCCGTACAACTCGGCTATGCTCATGTTCAGAAGGAGAGTTTTCTGAAGGTAATCAACCACTGCAAGTCCGTTACCATTGCCAAAAGCAACTCTGTAAAACACATGACAGATATACACTATGAGTCAAAAGTTTGGAATCATTAAGATCTTTTTATGTTTTTGCAGTAAAAAACAGTAAAATTGCCAAATTGCCATGGGTATTGTCAACATTTAATTAAAAGTAAAATTACATATTTAAAAAAAAAAAAAAAAGTAAGAAAAAAAGCTTCCTTAAAGGTTTAGTTCACCCAAAAAAGAAATGTCTGTCATTAATTACCCTCATGTCGTTCTACACCCGTAAGACCTTTGTTCATCTTCGGAACACAAATTAAGATATTTTTGATGAAATCCGAGAGGTTTTTTATTTCCCATAGTAAGCAACGAAATGACCACATTCAAGGTGCAGAGAAATAGTAAAGATAAAATGACTACAGTGGTTCAACCTTAATGTTATGAAGTGACGAGAATACTTTTTGTGCGCAAAAACAAAACAAAAATAATGACTTTATTCAACAATTCCCTCTCTACCCTGTCATTCTAATATGCAGTTTACGTTGAAGACACATTGCAGAGCTTCCGTGTTCTCCGTCAGAACACCGCTCAGTCATGTTGACTATTTTAACGATGTCTTTTCTACTTTTCTGGACCTTGAATGTAGTAATTTTGTTGCTTTCTAAAGGAAATAAAAAAAAACTTTCAGATTTCATCAAAAATATCTTAATTTGTTTTCTGAAGATGAACGAAGGTCTTACAGGTTTAGAACGACATGAGGGTGAGTAATTATTGACAGAAATTTCATTTTTGACTAACCCTTAACTAACCCTTTAAGTGCACTTAAGCATCTGTAACTAAAAAGTAAAGTTCTATTGGGTTTAAATAAAATATTTTTGTTATGAGACAATAAAAACAACTTTGTGCATCAAAACCACTCCTTTCCTGGTGAAAAAAATGAACTTGATTTTCAAAATTTAATGAGTGATCTTGACATGTAGTTGTCCAATTTGACTCCCATGTGCTGATGTAATATATATTATAAACTTGACAGGTGATTTTTATAAAATGTAATTTGATCACTATCTTCTCTGTTGTTTAAAAGATTAAGTTTAATTAACAAAGTTTGATAAAATGTTGTTTAATTTTACAATAAAAGATTTTTTTTTTTTTTTTTACATGACTTGTTACATTTAATTATCCCTTAGCAGATTTTGATTTGTTTTTTAGCTTTAAAATCGACAGCTTGCTTTACAATCTTTGCACAACATTCATCTAATCAAAATTTTCCAGGACACATCATATGTTAAGCTAAAAATCTCCATTCTGAAACCAGTTAAACTTTAAATTCTGCAACAGATGCTTTTATGGTTATTTGACATTTGTTTATATATAGTTTATAGTTGTTTATAGACTGATAGACTGAATATCAAACTCAAACATCTTCAGTGATGGTAATTAGGTATAAGAGCATATAGCTTGTCATGAACAGCCATTATTGTTTCAATAGTGTTCAAGCACAGTTCAAATACTTAATTATTGTAATGAAGTACAATTATTCAAGTACTTTACATGATGTACTTGATTTTTATTTTTATGGATCATGACACATAAATCTTGAAAGATAATGAACAGCTGTTGTGGAAGGGAAGCATTTTTAAATTGCTCAGTAAACACATACATGCAGTAAATGAGTTAGTGGTGTCATTTCGTGGACTTACAGGCCATATGCAGAGTTAACGGCCAGGCTGGTGATCTGTTGTGGCGGCTCCCCGCTGACCCACACCAGCTGAATGAGCAGCTCCACCTGGTAACCTGGAGACTGTTTGAGAGGAGAACTCCTGACCCTGGCCAAATAGGACACAGGACACAATTAACTATATGCTAACACAAACACAGACCATGTCATTCTTAAGGCTTTCTCTCACAGCCAGACATTTGAGCAAAATAAATCTGATTCACATCATAGTTTATGTTGTTGGAAAGTAGGGCTGCATGATATTGGATAAAACTGACATTGCAATATTTTGTTTTTCTGCGATATACTGTATATTGTGATATGAAAAAAAAAAAACACCAGATGAATTGAATAGCTCTGTTTGGAAAGAATGAATCATTCTAGGATGACTGGGGTGATTTTGTAGGTGAGTGAATATGCATAGAAAAATAACGAACACATTACAAGCATAGAAAATAAATATAATAGAACAAAGATACAAATGAAATAAATAGTGCTTTATATTTTTCAAGTAAGTCAGTATTCAGTTACGGAAACTGAGTAATCAAATGTAAAATAACAATAGTCTTCACTGTATAAATTAAATATAATTAATCTGTTTTAACACTACAAAAGTGATTTTTCTGTTTTGCTTTTGTTGTTTGATTATCATTCATGATGTAGAAAGCAGCAGATTAGGCTGCTGTCACTTTAAGACCAAATGCACGGATCCAAAACAGTTACACATCCGGTTTTCTTTCTCAATTGTTTAGTTCACCTAAGCAACAAGAATGTGTACAAATTTTTTTTGCATGTATGTGTCCGTTCAGGCACAAATAGATACGGAAGAGAATGGCATTCGGTGTACAGAAAACATCTGCACATTCAGAATTGCGTTCTCTTTCGCATCTTTGCGCGCTCAAATGGTTTAAAATCGCTTGAACATTTAAACTTAAAAGAAATGATAAACTTTCACTGTATGAGGGTCAAACTTTGCATTTAATCCGAGAATCACATGCGTTTTGAACTGTGGTGCCTGGTCCGTATGGATTAACAATCCCTATACTTGACATCGCACATCTCGGATGCACACATCACGATTTCAATGCTAAAACGATATATCATGCAGCCCTATTAGTAAGGCTATTTAATCAACATGTTGTTTACATGCCATTTAGGGGCGAGTAAATCTGAAATAGTTTGTACTTGAGACAGGGCACGTTATCTCGCAGGCCGTCAGAGGAGTTGTTGCTGCTGGTGGAGGGGTGGGACTGAGGCAGGCTGGTCTGAGGGCTAGATGAGGTTCCTGGGGTGGAAACGGCCGACGCCTGCTCGCCTCCGCCCTCTGGAGACTCCACTTCATTCAGTTCACACTGCATACGCACCTCCAGCAACTACACACCAGAAAAACTTTCATTACATCTGCACACAGATTTATATAAACATATGCATAGATCCGCATGTCTATAAACGGAGATTCAGATTTCCATGCATTTAATTAATCTAAAAACACAGATTTTGTTCATTAAAACAAAATTATCTATGCAAATTGTGTAATATTTTAGCATTTTTTAACAAATCTGCCTGTCCTCATCATGAACTGTGAGATACAGAAATGAATGATATGGATAGAAATTATATGGATAGAAGTAGTAAATATATAAGCATTATCTCATTGGGGTATTTTTTTTTTTTTTTTTAGAAATGATTGTTGATTTTAGAGGCTGACATTACAAATGACTTTATATAATTAATTTTTACGCATATATATATATATATATATATATATATATATATATATATATACACACATACATATATATATATATATATATATTATTAAAGTGTTTTGATAAATTTAAAAAAAAAATTAAATTATATATACAAGTCTGTTCTGCAAATTCTTCTGTAACGTGGCTCATAAAATTAATTTATAATTGAGCAATCTCTTGGGGAGCCTTAATATTATATAACATTGCTAATCAGGACCCCGACAGGAAGATAATTTCCAGGCATGAGGATGAAGGAGAGTTTTACCCGCTATTAAATGCATTTGTAATATTTATGTGAAGCTACTTCCATGTTAATTTATTCAGTCCTGCAGTGTGAAACCTACTCATTAAAAAACAACGTTTTTAGGATTAATAAGCATAAATAAGTGAGCACTTTACTCATTTGTGTGGATGCAGCATATGGTAGTCTAACTGCTGGAAATCATGTGTCAAAACAACTTAATTCTTAATGAAATATCCTGCAGTGTGCAAACTAAACTCTACTAAAACGGCTTTAAACAGCATTTTTCTAATTGCATTATAATCACCATGCAGTTATTTAGGACCTCACATTAATATTAACCATTTGTCACATAACAGGACCATTTAAAATGAACTAAGAAATTAATTAAAAAAACGTTTAAAAGAGGTAAAGAATGTAAATCAAATGGTGAGCAGCTACATCATCTAAAACTGACCTTAAACAAATGTATGCACTAATATCTTGTTAATTTGTCAACTACACATATATACGTCCTGCATTAAAATGGGTCAGACCTGAACCACTTCAGTGGTGACTTCCTGTTTGCTGAACCTGTAGACTATGACATGAGCCGATACTCCAGCCACACAGAGCACACGACTCTCTGGACACCAAGACAGGATCTGGATGGCAAACGGATCTTCATCCACAATTTCAGTGCTGGATTTCTCCTCTTTACCACGGGGCTTCTCAAAAACCTTTGCTGTTTTCAGCTTATACAAAACCTGCAGCATTACTGACAGACATAACAGAGAAAAATTCATAAACAATTATCTTTATTAGCTGTTGCTAATCATTTTAGTTTTAAATGAATTATTAGCAGATACAAATCTGCAACATTTTTGCATTTTCTGAATTTGGAGAGCATCTGCAGAATTCTGCAAAATGAATGTAGACAAGTAAAAATATCTTAAAATGTGGCTGAGAGTGCTTTACTCTTATTAGTAGTTCAAAGCAAAATCAAATTAGCCAAAATATTTATTTAACGAACACACACACACACACACACACACACACAAAAACATTGAGAATGATGGTCGTTCCAATTCTTTGGAAATCTGCAGAACTTTCCTGGTGCAGATTCTGTGTGCATCTGATTATTTCTATTTTTCAAACTCAAAACATTTCCATATAATCTACATGTGACATAAAACATAAGTGTTTGTTTTCTGAGACAAACTCACATGCTGAGGCATCCCAAAACTTGATCGATCCATCAGCATGCCTGTTGTTTCAGGAAGAAAAAAAGAAAACAATAACAGCCATGAAATACTGGCTCCAAATTGAAAAGTATTTTCCTTTCAACAAGTATAAAAGGTTTCCCTCTCTAATCCAATTATTAAACGTGAATAAGCTTCAGTACAGCAAAGAGTTTATGTATGTGCTTGAGAGATCACTTACCCAGTGATGATGATCTCTGAAAAACTTAGCGTTCCCTGGCCCCAGTTACCTCCATTTACTGGCCATTCCTGCATAAACATAGGTTTGTATCAGTCATTTAGATCTATACTTTTTTTTTTTTTTTTTTTTTTTTTAAAGAGGACCTACAATGTTTTTTTTTTGCATTTCAACTTTCTTTAGTGTGTAATGTTGCTGTTTGAGCATGAATTCAAAGCGGCCGCCTCTGTGTGGAGCTCTCCAGTTGTTTTACGGTTTTTGTTTGTTTGCCCTGTTTTTTTTTATACAATCAGTTTCACCAGGGATAAATTCGGCAGTACACACCACCCAATATTTCACCGGTTTTCGACTATTCGTACATTTTGCTGGACATTTTAATTGGAGGGGCAGCTGCGCTTTTGAAGCGCTCCAGGACGCGCAAAGGTGGCAAGTGAGCCGGCGCACTAGTCAAGCTCAGACAGCGCGGTTCTAAAGCCAGTATCCATCTAGCAAATCTCCGCTCCTTCCCTAACAAAATGAATGCATTTCTTCTTCTCTCCTGAAAAAATAAAGACTTTTCAAACTCTGCTGCTCTGTGTTTCATGGAAACCTGGCTGAATATCACTCTGTTCCACATGCAGCTTTGGAGCTCTCTGATCACTGTCTGGATCATCTTATACAGACCTACAGTCAGAAACTGAAATGAGCTAAACCTGTAATAAGGACTGTAAAAAGATGGACTAACGAAGCAGTGCGGGATTTACAAGCCTACTTCAAATGCACTGATTGGAATGTTTTTTGAGGCTGCTGCCACTGATCTGGATGAGTGCACAGATTCTGTAACATCATACATTAGTTTCTGTGAGGATATGTGCATCCCAGACTTCCAGGACTTCGTCAGGCCAAAGAAGATGCCTACTAGAACAGGGACAGAGTCTTGTTTAAATGGGCCAAATACATACTGACAAAGGAGATCAGAGTGGCAAAGAGGAACAATTCTGAAAAGCTGAGAAACCAGTTTTCAGCCAACAACCCTGCATCAGTGTGGAAAGGCCTGAAAGGCATTACTAAGACATAGAGGTCTGCACGGGCAGACCTCAGACCTCTATGTACGGGCCCGAACCCGGCCCGTACCTGAGACCGTTTGACTCGACCCGACCCGACCTGACCCGACCCCGAACGGTACTGCTATAGTTTAACCCGAACCCCAAATCCGTCGCTATAGAGGTGTACCATTCTTGCTATCACAAGCCAAGACAGCTTTGTAAGATCTACACTGCACATAACCGCTGAGCTACTTATTGGTTGAATGACAAGATCATATTGTAAAACTTTTAAATAGACAGAAACATCAGACTAAGAAGTAGAAAGGATACACAGAGGCCATTTGACATGCTATCGCGCCTCATTTCATTCTGCACTCAGTCATGTATCATATCGTACAATGTTTTAAACATTTAAATACACATATCAAATAAAATAATACAAAATGTGTATGATGTAGTATTTAGATGGTAGTAGCTTACTCTTGACAAAGCTGATTTCTGAGAGATGCAAGAGAAACGTGGCTATTTGATTTATGGACGCACTTGGCTCATCTCACTCATACACTTATTCATCTATGATATCATACAATGTTTAAAACATTTAAATATACATATCAAATGATGTAGTATTTTACAGCAGACCTACTCTTGACAAAGCTCTGATTTCTGAGACAGAGACGGCAGCGTGCTATTTGATTTGCTCTCAGTAGTCGTTCACTTCACACACACATAATTTTATATAATTTTGTGCTATCCCCAGGCTCACCTGTTATTCGGTAGATTTCGTTGTGCTGCTTTCCCTGCATCATTTGGCACTGTAATAAGTTTTCCCTCAGTTATTGTTTGCCTTATCGCACTCATAGGTTTGAGTGTCATGTGCCGTGTTGTGACTGAAAGAGTGCGCGAGAGCAGGAGCACATGCGCAAAACAGTTAAAGGGGCAATATGTACGATTTTTGCAGTAAAATATCCAAAAACCACTAGGCTAGTGTTATATATTTTGTTCACTTGAATACATACAATATCCCAAATTTTTCCAACTATTTGTAAATCGTGAGAAAACTGCAATTTTAACCAAGGCTCCGGGACGTGTGAGGAGTCGCCTGTCAATTGCGTCATACCCTCGGTTTCTGGTTTTATTTTGTAAAAACCATGGAAACACCAAAGACGCTTTAATATATTACATGTTTTAATAGACAAGGGAACAACTGTTTGGTTACGTTTATAGACAAAAAACTAACTGTTGTTATATAGCTCAACACGTTTAGTCTTATTGTTTAAATCTAATTTTCTTGATTTTTTGCGAGTACCATGCTTTACCATGCCTCAGAGAAAAAGACTATTTTGTCAAGTAGCTAACATGCAGCTTTATTTTTAGTAACAGTAATACAGAATTTTCTCCATCATACAATACGTTTTAAAATTAATTGCATGCCATTTATCAACACAAGCCATCCAGCATTTAATATGATATTCTAAAATCGATCTAGCTTACTGCAGTGTGCAACAGTGTCTCAAAGCAGCCGCCGAGCGAACGCACAGAGTAACGTTATAACATTTTCAACACACTCAAATG
This sequence comes from Hypophthalmichthys nobilis, assembly GCA_037950665.1. Taxonomy (NCBI): domain Eukaryota; kingdom Metazoa; phylum Chordata; class Actinopteri; order Cypriniformes; family Xenocyprididae; genus Hypophthalmichthys; species Hypophthalmichthys nobilis. The sequence goes on along the minus strand of CM075478.1, from coordinate 5,901,195 downwards.
TATCAAATATGATAAACAGAGCTGTGTTACCTCATACTCATGACCGGAAAAGCAGAAGCAGCGACCTCTAGCGGACAGAAATCTTACATATTGCACCTTTAATATCTAAATGTGAATTATAAATGTGCTCTCACTCTTTCGAGCACAACACAGAAGATAGAACACAAGGCTTATATAACAGCCTGTATAGTTTTTCTCAGTTACAGACCCAAACCGAACCCGAAGCTATTCATGAAACCTTAACCCGAACCCGACCCAAAACCCGCAAGTTCTTCGGGGCCCGTCGGGCTCGGGTCGGGTTGCAGACCTCTAATAAGACACCACGCCCAGCACCGTGTTGAATCAACAATTGCCCATTGATTTGAATAAGTTTTATTGCAGGTTTGAAAAATCCTGTCTCACACCCGTTCTGACCTTCTCTCCATACTCCCATCAACACCTCCAACAACCAGCCCCCCACCCCCCTCCTGCACTTCAGGTCTGTGTAGAAGATGTGTGTCGGGTCTACCGGAAACAGAAGACGAGGAAAGCATCAGGCCCAGACGGTGTTACACCAGCCTGTCTGAAATCCTGTGCTGACCAGCTGGCCCCTATCTTCACAGATCACTGGAGCTGTGCAAAGTTTTTTCCTGCTTCAAGCACTCCACCATTATCCCCATCTCAAAGAAACCCAAAATCACAGTACTGAATACTACAGACCTGTTGCCTTAACATCTGTGGTCATGAAGTCATTTGAAAGACTGGTGCTGGCCTACCTGAAGGACATTACTGGACCCCCTGCAGTTTGCTTATTGTGCAAACAGGTCTGTGGATGATGCAGTCAACATGAGACTGCATTATATCCTACAACATCTGGACAAACCAGGGACTTATGTAAGGATCCTGTTTGTGAACTTCAGCTCGGCCTTCATCCCAAACCTCCTCCTGTCCAAATTAACCCAGCTCTCTGTGTCCACTTCTACTTGGATCACCAGCTTAATGACAGATTGGCAACAGCTAGTGAGGCTGGGAAAATTCTCATCCAGCACCTGCACGATCAGATCAGCACTGGTGCCCCCAGGGGTGCATTCTCTCCCCACTTCTCTTCTCCCTCTATATCAACAACTGCACCACAAAAGACCCCACTGTCAAACTCCTGAAGTTTGCACACAACACCACTCTCATTTGCCTCTTCCAGGATAGTGACGAGTCTGCTCACAGACAGGAAGTTATAGAGCTGGCTGTCTGGTGCAGTTATAACAACCTGGAACATAACACGCTCATAACAGTGGAGATGAGTGTGGACTTCATGAGAAACACCCCAGCATTAATCCCACTCGACATCATGGACAGCATTGTGGCAACAGTGGAGTCATTCTGAGCACCATCATCTCTCGGGACCTGAAGTGGGAGTTCCACTTAGACTCCATTGTCAAAAAGCCCAGCAGAGACTGTACTTCTGTTAGTTCGAGACTGTTAGTTCAACTTTCTTGTCACTGTCATTCTGTTTGTGCTGTGGAAGCTTCTGTCACCAAAACAAATTCCTCGTATGTGCAAACATACCTGGCAATAAAGCTCTTTCTGATTCTGATTCTGAAATGGTCTGTAATGTTACAAAGCACAAAGTCACTCTAAAGGGAGTTATTCTCTATATCAGTAAACAATGTTTTTGAACTCCCTGAAACGCCTCGATTGTAGTCTTGAGTTTTCTTCTGGGAACAAACATGTCACAATATTCCTCATTTAAATAATTCCCACTCAAAACATACACAAAATAAAGAGGCGAGTCCTAGTTGAGTTGGAACTCACGTTATGATAAAGGTGTGTAACAGAACACATTGCGCTTTTCAGAAGGATGGGCTTCATAGAGACCGGAACTAAACTGAGTGCTACTAACAAACTGGGAAGAGAGGAGCTGCAACAATGTAAAATATGTGAAAAATAATGTTTTTCTTTTTTCAAGCATGAAAACCTATTCTAGTAGCATACCAAAAAAAAAAAAAAAAACTTTGTGAAAGGACATAATAGGTCCTCAGCGGAGGGCGGAACGTTACCTTCTTACTGAAGCCCTGTCTTTTTTGTCTGGAGCCCACAGAGTAAAGTGCAGGAATGACTTCAGCAGGACAGTCAGCAAAATATTCGCAGCAGGTCACCGGAGACTCGTGGATGGAAAAAGGATATGGATTCTCGAAGATCGGATACCTGCACAAAGAGCTGTTTAGAAATCAACTGTGCACAAACAATTAGAGTGTCTATCACATTTGGCATTTATTCACCCAATTTGTGCAAGGTCAATAACAACCAAATCCTTCTCCAGCAGGACAACAACAGCATAAGGCTCCTGGAAATCTGTGGAGATACAGAAGAAATATTTCCTTTAAAACTTAGATGAGACGTCATTACAAAATACCATTTATTTTTCCTTATTTATTTAGTGAAAAACTGTTAGTAGAAAATGATTTAATAACTAGATTTTCATTGCATTTTTGTGCTTGCATAAATGTTATAATCTACTTTGCAATGACTGTTCAGACCAAATTATACAGGGCTCCAGACTGCGCCTAAAACGGTCGCATTTGCGACTAAAAATATTAATTTGCGAGTGATATTTTTACTGAGGTCGCCATTGGCGACCATACAAATACACACGTTATGACTGTAAAATTTGCATGTTATTTGCGTGTTCCGTGACCAGTAGCCTATCACATCATTTGTTGTGTTGACGTAATTAAATGAGACGCTGCCTGTGAATGTTTCACTGAGTTAGAGCGCCGAAATATGAACAGGTAGGGAAAAATTTCACACACAAAACAGACGCCAAAGAACTAGAGCTGATGAAAGCCGACTGTGTTGCTGCCTCGCGTCGCCTGCGTCGGTGCAAAACAGCTGCATTTGAACACACCGTTCTGCTCCTGCGTAAAGGAGACAACTGCCTATTTCTTCATTCATAAGGGGAAACCGACACTACAGACTGCAGATATACACACAATGCAGCGCGTGCTTACCGTTTGAATATCAATCATGCTATTCACTTTCATTATTCCACTCCGCTCATGTTCATCAGATAAATTTAAGGTCATTAAAAATCTTCAGTGCCTTAAACAGTATAACAAGAGTATAAACGATCATTTTAAGGCGTCTTATATTTTGTGGATGGAAAAACAAATCACGATACTCCCTAATGTGATTATTATTAATTTCATTAAATAAATGTGAGCGTTGCATGTTTTAAAGTCAACAGATGGCGCTGTTGCGTGTTCTTCAGGGCAGCTCGCATTTAATGATTAGCGCACATTTGTCAACCGATTGCTTATGAACTAATGCTGTTATCAATTATCACAAAGTTTACTTTATATTATTTATATTATATTGTGTTGTAAACGGTTGTAGCAATGTAATTTTTTAATCCTCATCTGAATTTGAATGAGCTGCAAAAGTAAAGCACAGACATTTCAAAATAAGAGTCCCGCTGTATTTCAAAGTAATCAAAGTCAAGCAGTATGTATATCAATTGCCCCTGTTTATTTGGTTAATATAATATTAATATTAATATATTTCCATATATTTATATTTATTTTAACTTGATTCAAAGTAAACTGTTGTAGCTTCAGGAAGGAAAGACTAAGAACATTATTTGACGCATATTCAATATAAAGATTTTACTAGCATCAGGGTTATTATAGTCAACTAAAACCATTTAAAATATTTTTTATTGCTTGAAATAAATGTTAATACTAAAATAAAAATCTATACAAACTAAACAGACATGTTTAAAAACAACAAAAAATAAAACTAAAAACAACAACAACAACAACAAATTAAAACTTAAAAAATGAAAGCAGAAAATATAAAAATCTAATTGGATTCAAAATATTAACAAAAACTATAATAGTATTAAGTGAAAATAGTGACATTCATTTCCCAGAAAAGTCACAAGATGAAAAAGCTGAAACTGTAAAGGGGACATATATAAACACAACAGGATGACTAAAAGTAAGTGATTTTAAAATTTTAAGTTCATTGTTGTGTAGCTCTTAAAAAAATTATTTGGCGCCTGTTTTTTCCCCCATAGGAGCCAATGGCTCCTTAATGAATTTTTTTGTCTGGAGCCCTATCATAGTTAATTCGATGTATATATTTTCATATATATCACCCAGCCAAACATACAGGACTTTGTCTAGTTCTCATTAGTTTGAGAGATTTAACAAGATTTAACTACAATATATATAATACATATGTATGTACATATGAAAACAACCAAAGAAACTTTAAATAAATTCTTTGCTTTTTTTTTTTTAAATTTTTTTTATTACATGTTATTGCCTCTTTTGTTTTTACAGGCACTGTTACGAATACAGTAAAAGTTATGGGAAAATCTAGCGATAGGTGGGGCAGTGACTTGCCGTTTGGATATGGGGTTTCACACAGCGTAAGGAAATCCACTATGGAGTAGTCCATCTCCAGCACTGCAGTGCTTTTCCCATGCATCACAGTCAGACAGGCTCGCCTACCCACTGTATCATATGACAAACCTCCACACAGTATCATGAATGGGTCCCTTAACAAAACAAATGAACAAATCTCAATTTTCCATGATGCAAAGTGAAGCCAAGCCGGAAGTGAAACAAATTAGTGCTTCATTCAGAAGGAGTGGAATGAAGAAAATGATTAAATGCAAAACTAGGCTTTCATTTACAAAATCTATTGTCATATTAGCTTTATATTTTATGTCAGTGCTCTGTAAAACATCTTGTCATCTCCGTAAATAAAAACAGAAGCCAGACAGTCTCTCGCAATGCAACGTTGCACAAGTCTCAAACCAATGCATCATGCTCTGTTTGCTTCCTGAATACAACCCTGACTTCAGCTTCCACCCAAAGCCTTACCCTGCCCTGGTAGTTTTGTACTCCACTTTCAAGATGGGTTTGCATGGCTCCGGCTTCTTTCCATCCTTGGGCTGTTTTCCTGAGAGAGAATGTTGCATGTTAAACAAATATATGCCTTCATGTATTTTTATTTCCTTTTATCATTCCACTTTATCTCCAGAATGTTTTTTTTTTTTTTTTTAATTGGGAACTACGATAAATTAAGGTCCGGAATCTTTAAGCACCTCATGGTTTGTTTTTGATTCAGGAGTCACAATATGATTCTAAAAAAATTATCCTTGTTACATCTTTCAGCAACAGTGTAGGGACACAAAACTTTGACACATTAAGGTGGCTTGTCCCACATGTCCCTTATTTGAACAGAATTATTATTCTTTTTAAAAATAACAATAATAAAAATTTCTGATGATTCATTTCTGTGGACAGATTCTGAGTTTTTGAGAAACAATCATGATGCATTTGTAAATAGACTGTTTTGCTCCACCTCTATTAATGATATGGATTTATTAAGTGAGAAAACTATATTATTAAAACTGAAGTTTGTCATTTTTTGGGGATGTTAAAATACATTCTCCTTCCTATCTAATTTGCAGTAAAAGCTTTAAGTAAACCATACAGTATCTCACAAAAGTGAGTACACCCCTCACATTTCAGCAACCATTTTAGTATATCTTCTCAAGGGACAATACTATATACACTACCAGTCAAAAGTTTGGAATCGGTAAGATTTTTAATGTTTTTAAAAGAAGTTTCATCTGCTCACCAAGGCTGCATTTATTTAATTAAAAATACAGTAAAAACAGTGATATTGTGAAATATTATTACAATTTAAAATAACTGTTTTCTGTTTGAATATATTTTATAAAGTAATTTATTCCTGTGATCAAAGCTGAATTTTCAGCATCATTACTCCAGTCTTCAGTGTCACATGATCCTTCAGAAATCATTCTAATATGCTGATCTGCTGCTCAAGAAAGCAGTATGTGTACAAATATGTACAAAATATTTGTGTACAATTTTTTTTTTTCAGGATTCTTTGATGAATAGAAAGTTCAAAAGAACAGCATTTATTTGAAATATAATCTTTTGTAACATTATAAATGTCTTTACTGTCACTTTTGATCAATGTAATGCATCCTTGCTGAATAAAAGTATTAATTTCTTTAATTTCTTTTCAAAAAAATAAAAATTCTTACTGACCCCAAACTTTTGAACGGTAGTGTATAATGTTACAAAAGCTTTGTATTTCAGATAAATGCTGTTCTTTTGAACTTTCTATTCATCAAGGAATCCTGAAAAAAAAGTACACAACTGTTTTTAACATTGATAATAATCATAAATGTTTCTTGAGCAGCAAATCAGCATATTAGAATGATTTCTAAAGGATCATGTGACACTGAAGACTGGAGTAATGATGCTGAAAATTCAGCTTTGCCATCACAGGAATAAATTACTTTATAAAATACATTCAAACAGAAAACAGTTATTTTAAATTGTAATGATATTTCACAATATTACTGTTTTTACTGTATTTTTAATTAAATAAATGCAGCCTTGGTGAGCAGACGAAACTTCTTTTAAAAACATTAAAAATCTTACCGATTCCAAACTTTTGACTGGTAGTGTAAATGAAACTTGGATATAGAGTAGTCAATGTGCTGCTTGTATAGTAGTATAGATTTACTGTCTTCTGAAAATAACTCAACATACAGCCATTATTGTCAAAATAGCTTGCAACAAAAGTGAGTACACCCTAAGTGATAACAGCTGTATGTTGTTTAACCATGCAAAGCCACATGTCCTATTCATCATGTTCATGTTTTTGTCTGCTTGACATGACTATACAAAAGTATGGATCTTGTATTAGAGCAGTTAAAATTTGGTGCTTTGAGTACAATTCTCTCATACTGACCACTGGATGTTCAACATGGCACCTCATGGCAAAGAACACTCTGAGGATTTGAGAATTAGAATTGTTGCTCTCCACAAAGATGGCCTAGGCTATAAGAAGATCGGTAACACCATAAAACTGAGTTACAGCACAGTGGTCAGGGTCATAGAGAGAGGTTTTCCAAGACGGGTTCCACTCGGAACAGGCCAAAGAAGTTGAATCAAAGAAGTTGAGACCTTGTGCTGTGCGTCAGGTGCAGAAGCTGGCTTCAAAAAACAGACGCATGAGTGCTGCCAGCATTGCTTTAGAGGTTACAGAAGCGGAAGGTCAGCTCGTCAGTGCTCAGACCATACGCCGCACACTGCAACAAGTCGGTTTGCATATCCAGCATCCCAGAAAGAAGCTTCTTCTGAAGCTGGCACACAAGAAAGCCTGAAAACAGTTTGCTGAAGACAACCTGTCCAAGAGCATGAATTACTGGAACCATGTCCTGTGGTCTGATGAGACCAAGATAAACTTGTTTGGCTCAGATGGTGTCCAGCATGTGTGGCAACGCCCTGGTGAGGAGTACCAAGAAAATTGTCTCACCTACAGTCAAGCATGGTAGTGGTAGCATCATGATCTGGGGCTGCATGAGTGCTGCTGGGACTGGGGAACTGCACTTCATTGAGGGAAACATGGATTCCAACATGTACTGTGACATTCTGAAGCAGAACATGATGCCCTCCCTTCAGAAACTGGGCTGAATGGCATGATAATGACCCCAAACACACAGCCAAGATGACAACTGCCTTGCTGAGGAAGCTGAAGGTGATGGAGTGGTCAAGTACGTCTCCAGACCTGAACCCTACTGAGCACCTGTGGGGCATCCTCAAGCGGAAGGTGGAGAAGCACCATGTGTCTAACATCCAGCAGCTCCGTTATGTCATTATGGAGGAGTGGAAGAGGATCCCAGCAACAACCTGTGCAGCCCCTGGTGAATTCCATGCCCAGGAGGATTAAGGCAGTGCTAGATAACAATGGTGCTCACACAAAATATTGACACTTTGGACACAGTTTTGAAATTCACTTAGGGTATACTCACTTTTGTTGCCAGTTATTTTGACAATAATGGCTGTATGTTGAGTTATTTTTAGAGAATATTAAATCTGTACTGCTATACAAGCTGCACATTGTCTACTCTAAAGTATATCCAATTTTCATTTCTATAGAACTGTCTCTTGAGAACATATAATAAAATAGTTGCTGAAATGTGAGGGGTGTACTCATTTTTGTGAGATACTGTATGTAGGCTTTTTCCTGTGCTCCCTAAAGCGTTCAACCTGAGGAACTTGGAATGGAGTTTGTTTGGGCAGAAACTTACCATGCGGTGTAATGATCTGGGCAGGCTTGGCTGGAGCGCGTACATTCCATGTGGTAAGTGTGCCATCTGAGTGACTGCACACAAACTGTTTCCCCTCGTGATGCCAAGCCACAGAGTGGATCGCCTACAGGCCAAACAAAGGATGAGTAATCAACCACAAGAGAAAACCAGGTCAGGCAAACTACGGTTTATGTGTTGTGACAGCAAATATGAGTCGACAATAAATACCATAACAAAAAAAAAATCTTAGTTCTGTTCTTCTGGAATAATTTACTTCTTGCAGACTAGAGTTGTTCATTTGAGTACTTTGAACTGCACATATATTTCACCATATACAGCATTTATGTAATTTTATGATATGAATGACAAGTTACCGCCAAAAATAATGTCACAGCCAATCCTAAAATAAAAAAATGTGTATAGCTGTCATTGAAGTAAAGGTTTTTGTGTTAAAGTGAATAACATGCAATTAATATTGTTTCATGATCAATCACTGCTGTCACATTTGAGTACCAGGGCTCCAGACTAACATTTGAGAGCCGTAGCACCAGTGCCACTAAGTTTTACAGATGGTGGCACCAGCACCTGCGAATTCAAATGCTTTCTCACTGGATCTCCCAGCTCTGTGTCCACTGTAAAAACTTGTTGGTTTAACTTAAAGTAAGTTACATGGTTGCCTTAAAATTTTGAGTTCAGTAAAATAAAAAATTTGAGATTGGTTTAATCAACAGACACTCAAAATATTACGTTATCTGAACCACATTAATTATGATGATTTGATAAAAGAAAAAAAGTAATAATTTTTAACATTGTAGTAACGGTGTCACGTGATCGAGATCGGCCAGCAAGTAAACCTGTTCTGAGCTCACGCTTCGTATCTTATATTGTGCTGCAAAGCACAAATAAGAAGCATGGTTTTGTTTCGCTTTTGTTTCATTTGCTGTTTGATGTTTTTCATATGCAACAGAAATGGCAGCTCTTATCAGTTGGTCAACATGGTGGTAGAACCAATGCGACCTCTAACAAAATTCTGTCGCACCGGCAAGAAAAAGGTCGCAGTCTGGAGCCCTGTCGAGAGTTTGGAGTATGTCCTATCCATACTGAAGACCTTTCTTCCTTTCTTTCAGGGATGTTACTGAAGTAACTGTGTTTTAAAAAATGCACCAAGCTTGTCTTCTGAGACCCAGACCTCAAAATCTGAGATTCAGTCAGAATACAGAGAGGCAACTGTTATCAACAATAACAATGTCTCACCTCATCATAGCTGTAACGGTAGTCAGCCTTCTTTGATTTCAAGTCCCACAGCACAACTATGCCACACTCAAAACCAATTAAAAGCTGCAAAAAAGAAACACAACTTTTCTGAAATGGTACAAAATAAAAGCTGAATAATCAGAAAATATATTTAATCTTCATACTTTCCCTTCGTCCATGGGGTTATCGCTGATATGAACTACAGGTCCAGGGTGAGTCTTTGAGGAACTGTTGAAGAGAAGAAAATGTTTTGACAAATAGAAAGGCGGTATGCAAAGATCATGCGTGATGACCATGTGTAAATATTTGGGCATAAGACCTTTAATTAGAATTCTCAAATCTTAAGAAAATAACCACATGAGAATCACTGGAGTTCATGGTGTGTATACATGGAGCCCTTACAGTTCAATGGCTTTGTTCCACATGATGACATAGCCTGAGAGGGTGAAGGACTCCACATTGACAATGTGAATGTTCCCTCTTTCCGTCCCCACGTACAGCCATTTACTCTGAAATGGCAAATGGCAAAACGTGATCCTGCCAAAAGACAAATAGAGAACTGACCTTAATCAAAGTGAAATATTCACTGTGATTATCTCACACAATGGTGAACATTTGACTGATTTGTGCGTCGTGACGCATTAAGGATGAAATGGCAATAACAGCAGAGTGAAATCTGAAAAAATGAATGAGTCACGGTTGATAAATCAACTGGCATTACTGTGGACGACTGTGCATTACTGCCATTGCTTGTCTTATGAAAGGGACAGCAGTCAAGTCTATATGCATTTAAGGACACTTGAGAACACTGTCCTACCCTCTTGTCTCAGAACAAACATTCATTTCAACCCTTTATTCTGAGTTGGTCTGCTGATTAAGAGAAAATGGAGAAACCCAAATGGGCACTTTGTCCAGGTAAAGGCCAACTTTTGCATTTTCTGAATAAAATATGAGTGGTGTTTGCCTGTGCACATCTTGCTGCCACAACGCTAGAGTATTTTGGGTGGTTGCCAGGGGATTGCTATGCAGTTGATAAGGTGTAAGATATAACATGTTGCTATATGACATGAGCTGGGTACTAACTTATGCTGTGGCCACGGGGGGATCAGAGGCAACGTTATAATACTTTAATAATACTATTATTATTATTATTTTTAGTATTAATTTAGTCTTAAAACTATTTCCACTACTACTATTATTTTTACTTGCCCTTTTCCTCGTCCTCAATTTGGAATGCACATGGCAAAGGGAACGCGTAATTTCCTCATTATCTTCAGCTGGGATGCTCCCGTGATAATGCAGCACAGTGTCCGTCAGCAGATGTGCTGTTTTAACGACATAATTCATTTTCTTTTCTTTTTTTAGCCTAACTGTTGCAAATAAAAAAAACATAAATTTTATATTTTAAAAAGTTTTTAAAATATCCTATATAATATATAAAAAGTAATATAAATAAAACTTTTAAAAATATAAATTGTATATTTATTTATGCTGGTGCTGCGTTGTCACAGGAACATCCCAGCTGAATAAAATGAGGAAATTACTCCGCTCCCTTTGCGTGCCCTGTTCACATAGGGATGATCACTTCCATTTGGAACTTGCCCCGTGAACCGTTCAGTACGAATACGCGTACCTAATAATTATAATTTAAAAAAAAAGCATGTTGCTAGGATGTTTTGAATAAACCCTTAATCCGATTCCTAAATATGAGCAATAGTAACAGTTAGGACTGCACAATTTGGAGACAGAAAAAATAAATAAATAAATAGCAATTTTTCAGATAAAAATTGAGAGTGATTTTTAAAAAAAAATCCAGGTTTGTTGTGCTTGTTGGTAGGGCTGCAAATTTTGGTCACAATCTGTGATTATATATGAATATGGCTATAAAATAATAGTAGCCATAGTGTTTATACTAATATTTAGTCTTAATTCCTTCATTTTCAAATGATAACTGGCTTATGTTGCATTCCCAAAAATGCACAATAAAGCGACAAATGCAGAGCAGATGCAGAGATGAAGTTTGTGAGAAGCAGCATTTATTGAGAAACGAGCCGCTGCAAACACCAGTGGATAATGAACTGCTCACATGTAAATGAACACATTGCCAAACTTCACTCTGAAACATGCAGCATATTTATTTATTGTAGTGGTGCATGGTTTATTTGTATGCAGAATGCTTACCTCTCCCGATTAAATTTAAGAGAATGGAGAATGGCTGGAAGTTTTTGCCTCAGATTCCACAAATGAATACTGTCATCTGCCAAAGCACTAACCAGCGCCCCCTATGGACCAAACACACACACACACAAAAAAAAGACTCTAAATTTGTAATTCACTACATACTGAACATATTATTTTATTTTAAAAGACTAAATATTCAACCAAAAGCTACAGGCAATGTCAGGAAGAAGGATAAAACCAAGAGAGAGGAAATGACCATACAGATGGACAGGGCAGAACTCACTTCATTGACAAGAAACTCCAGCTGGATGACAGCCGATCCACTCTCATGCTGGCAGTAACACTCCACTCCTGCTCTGCCGAATCTGCAGGCTCAGTTAAGGTACATACATCTCTAAACACCTCAGAGTACCTGTCAAATGTGCTAAATCCAGAATATAATTATTCTATAAAAATGCATTATATAATTTAAGGGATATTCCAGTAAAAAATTAACATTCTGTCATCATTCACATCATGAAACTGGCTGGTGCTTATTTCCCGCCGTTGGGGGGGGGGGGAATATTTGAACAGAAAATAGCTCCAACTTTCTGACCATGATTCCCCTTTTGTGTTTCAAAAAAAGAAAAAAATACAGAGTTGGATTACAATTGAGAGACTACATACTAGGGCTGGGGAAATAAATCGATGCATTGTGAATCAAGAAATGATTCTGGATCGATTCTGATATTTTTCCGAAAGCATCGCGATTCTCTCTCGAATCGATTGCAGTTAAAAACTAGCCTAAAGCGCCATCTGCTGTTAAAAACTAAGCTCAGAATCTAATTGACCCTTCGCCAGGAGTTTGATTGACAAGCGATCTAACCAATCATAACGCCAAATCTGCCATCTTCTCCGACAAAGCAGTCAGGAGTTAGAAGATTAACCTCGGTGGACTTGAACTTGAAAAATGGTGTGTACTGACATCTTTCCGTGTTTGAAACAACAATCCTTCTCATGTTCATTCATGTTTATTTGATGATATAAAATAACTAGTAGGAAGAGATGATCGGTTCACGAACCGCTTGTGCTGAGGCGCTACAGTGATCTGTCACAACACATTGTTCGAATTTCTTAAAAAAATTACACAATTTTAAAGCTGGGACTTTGTTTAATATCATAAGTAACCTGCTCTGTCTTGTCTGTCGACGTGTTGTCAGTGTTCTCTTTGCACAGCAATGTATTTTTCACTCTGTGTGGCGTGAGAGCGCCAGGGCTTGTCGGACAAAGCAACAGTAAGGGGGTCTTTGTGACTTTTTTTTTATAAGATGCATATATTTAGGTGCTGTGACTTTTTTTTTATATAACAAAAAGTCACAGCACCTAAATATATGCATCTTACACAATCATATAAATTGAAGGGAAAAAAAAATGTTCTCAACTACCCATAGACACCAAAAACAAGGCAAGTAAACGAACAGGGTGCAGCACTAACAGCAGTGTTTCCCATACATTAACTAGACATTCTAATTTGTCCCGCCACAGTCTCAAAAGAGGCCTGTCGCGATATTTAAATAACAGATTGATAATTGCGCTCTTATACGGCAAAAAAGGGAGTCACAGAGCAAAAGAAATAGACTAGCACCAATTAAGCTTTCGTGTACTGTATTCAAAGTCATCTGAAGCCATTCCATAGCTTCATGTGAGGGACAGAAGAATATGTACATCGTTAAATTTAAGTTCAAGGAAACTCGCTTTCTCTGCTGCAGCTGTCAATCATTCTCTGGTCAGCACTCAAACAGCGCGTCGCGTTCAGTAACGACAGTCAGCACAGTAAAACTCTCCAATATGATATATTCCCATTATAATACTTGCTGGAGTTTATTGCTGCTTCTGAACGATGTCATCATACTGGCTACAGGGTGTCTGTTAGTTCACACAACACAGAGACTATGAATTCGCGTCACACGCACAATAACTGGCATTTAAAAGTGAGAAGAAACATAAGATCAATAAATTGTTAGATGTAGATATACACGGGGATTGTCTTTGTGCCGTGAACTTTTCAATGCGCAGCAGCGTAACTGCGCGCTGTGACTCCACATTGCTTTAAGCACATCATTCTGCACCCGGGATGCGCATAAGCTGTTTGTGGTGCTGTTTTGAAGCATTTCATATTATCATGATTTTGCACACTGAAAGATTATTAATAGCCTATTTTGTTCTGTCGTATCTATCGTATCTTGTTGCCCCATTAAAAAGCTACACAAAACATTTAAAATAAACGTCTTTTAATCTTCCATTATTATAAATACATATAATTCTTTACATTCACATATAAATATAAAGCTAATATACATAGTTTTCATTTCATAAGAATACAAATAGTAAATTTAAACTTTTTATTAACATATTTAGATTTTATAAAATTACTGTGCAGAGTTTTTTTTCAAGAATTAGGCTAGCATAGTTTTTGCTGCTGAATTGTACAGTCACCTTAATTTTATTTATTTATTTATTGGTCAGCTTATGATTATATATTTTTATTCATTTGTTATTTTTCTCTATAATGAAGTAGTTTGTTTAGTGCATTCTGGATTGTATTTACCAAATCAAAGAGTGATCATTAGTTCCACAAATACAAATGTATAGATACATACAAAGGTATTTTGCTACATATTTTTAATGGTTTAAATGTATACTCTAGTCTACATGTTTGACCACTTATGAACTATCATTTAGCTTACTATATGTTGTGTACGTGACTAATTTAAAATGTACAAAATTTTCCTCAGGGGGGGCATGCCCCCGGACCCCCCTAGAGGGACCGATGTCCAGCCACCACAGTCTCAAAAATCCTGTGGGAAACACTGAACAGGAATCTGTGTTCCCAGAGGTCTGTACGTCATATTACCGAGGGTCTTGTCCATTGACTTAACTAAAAGGATTATACAAAGTCCCTAATCGGAGTCTTAAGTCTTGTCTGTGAATGCTGTTTTAGCACTCTGGAGTATTGCACTCTAAATGCTCCCATAAACCCCTTCTCCAGCAGGACAACAGCGACTTTCTACAGTCAGTCATTCATATTCGCCAGCACCATGTTGCATTTCATGCTTTCTATGTGCATTTAGGAACAAATGTGAGTACTGTTCCATATCAGGTTGCAGATTCCAGGGCTTCATAATGGGTGAAGAAACAGTTGTGTTGTTGTGCGTTTACACTAACAAGAGCTCTTTATATTCACTGTTAGATTATAATATCTTTCAAACAATCCCAAATAAAACCGGCAGATACTTTACAGCCTGCATTATGTAAAATACAATACTGAGTAAAAAGAGGCTCTCGCTATAGCAATAACCTCAGATTAGAAAGCTACTTATCTGCCAAATGAAAACACTGCAAAACAACATATGGACACTGTATGTTGTTACCTCAGGACATCTTACACACTTCTACATGCCAGAGAAGGAATTCTAAAATAGTTGACACTATAAACAGGAAATGGGTTTCTCGTCCGTATTGAATCAGTGGTTTCCTGCAGCAATGTACTAATTTCCTCTCAAGTAACTTGCAATTGCAAAAACATATGACCAGAAACATAAGAAAAGAGAGGCCTACAAGCATACACTAGCAGCTAACAGTATGTGAAGCTTGATGGTGTCTAATATGTTAACTTTGTGCTGTTCGGTCACATACGTCCTACCTCTTCCAGCTAATGTATCTCTGTTAAACAGATCAATTATGGTAAACAACACTGGTAGGGCTGTGCTCAGGAAGAGCGCCATTACACTGAAGATGAACTCACCTTGCTGACACAACGGTTTGCGAACAAAACAGCACCAGAGAGTGCAAGAGGGCAATAAACTAAAAACTAGACAAAACTAATGCATGTTCTATGCATTTAGTCATGTTAATATTTCACTGTAACTCTTTATGAAATGCACTAGAGAGTCACAGACCAGAAACTTGCAATTAGTCAGCCACTATTATATTGGATTCAAATACCTAACCTACCATACCTATTTGTTTAAATTTATAACCTTATGTATTACAAATTCAGGGAGTAACAAGGCACCAGCAAATCAAAGAGGTGAGCTTTTTTGACTTCGCTGGAGCCCCAGCCCTATATCATAGAATATAACCTAGATATATGACATGTTTATGGACATCAAAAATGTGCCAGGCCATTTTAAACATTTTGGTGGCAATTTTTTATTTATTTATTTGTTTTTGCTCAGGCAAGCAGCACCATATTTGATGTGACAGATAACGAATACTATGGCAAATATTATATATCAAAATTGGTTTAGTCTGTTGTATAGAACAGTCCTCACAACCTCTAAAATCTACTAAATAATGCTAATTTAAAGTAAAAATGGACACAGAAATATTTTAATGACAGAGAGGAACATTCAGTGCTTTTCCTTACAGAAAAACGTCGAAATCATTGATCAAAACAGTGACATATAATTAGCACTTCTCTAATGATACGTTTTGACTCTTTCAGCATTTAATTCACGCTCACAACCTGGATAATAATAGGCAAACATGTCAGCAATGTGGACCAATAATGGACTGAATAAATAATAGAGGGCTGTTATAAATAAGTTGCAGTGGACCACTGACTCATTATTTATTCATAAGTGTAAGCATCAGGCCCTTGACCAGCCAGTTTCACCTCAGTTTAAGCTCTCTGTGACGCTGGATCAGAGCCCAGGGTCAGACTCAGCCAGCAGCTCTCCACGTTCCATGGGAGCCGGAGACCAACCGAACAAACAGTTCTATTACTGAATATCTTGTCTACACTCTGTGTGGACAACAGATAACACTCAGTCAGAAGAGATATAGAAGGCACAAAACTCATGATAAATGCAACGATATATAAATATTAGGGCAGTTAAGCAATTAAAATATTTAATCTAATTAATTACAAGACGTTGCGTTTAATTATTCTAACTATTTGCAAATTAATCGCACATCAAATTTGGCAGAGAAATTACCCCCTAAATATAATTTAAAGTCATTATGGTGTTAAATGAGAAAAGCATCAAATAGACATTACAAAACTGTAACATAGAATTATTAAACGTAAACTTTTAGGCTACAACGGCCATGAGGGTGAGTAAATGATGACAAAATTTTCATTTTTGGGTAAACTTTACCTTTAATGTTTTTTTACAGTGGTACAATATTAATATTACAAAGCGACGAGAATATTTTTGGTGCGCCAAAAAAACAAAATAACGACTTATTTAGCGATGGCCGATTTCAAAACACTGCTTCAGGAAGCTTCGGAGCGTAATGAATCAGCGTAACGAATCATGATCGCATGATTCCAAACTGCTGAAATCACATGACTTTGGCGCTCCGAACCGCTGATTCGACACGCTGATTCACAATGCTCCGAAGCTTCCTGAAGCAGTGTTTTGAAATTGGCCATCACTATATAAGTTGTTATTTTGTTTTTTTTGGTGCACCAAAAATATTCTCGTCGCTTTACAATATTAATATATAACCACTGTACTCACATGAACAGATTTAAATATGTTTTTAGTACCTTTATGGATCTTGAGAGAGGAAATGTCATTGCTCCCTATGCAGGCCTCACGGAGCCATCGGATTTCAACAAAAATATCTCAATTTGCGTTCCGAAGATTAACGAAGGTCTTACGGGTGTGGAACGGCATGAGGGTGAGTAATAAATGACAGAATTTTCATTTTTGGGTGAACTAACCCTTTAAGTAAATTGGCTCCCTTTATGAATGGGCCATTGAATCATTGGTTCACATGACTGATTCGTTCAAAACGCAAATTCATTCAGAAACTGCTGTGTTGCTCGGAGACACACAATTGTTCTGCTGTGGCTTTATATGTAATATTTTTGACAATTTTGTGTCTAAAATATAACAAAATATTAACGTATTATTTATTGAACTGTTGTATAAAATCAATATCACATTTGCACTTGTGCTTGTCGGAACAAAAACAGCACTCGTAATATTGCACTCTTTGCTCGTGTGATATTGCTTAACTATATCATATGATATAAATATGAGGCAAAAACTCATACAGGAGCATTTTTGCCCCGATATCTTGAATTTTAGGGACATATAACTGCATTCTATTGGCTACATCACACAGTGAGTTGTTGCACTGCATTATGTTCGTCGCCATCGACCGAAATGTCAGATGACCTACATAGGTCTGGGGTGGGTGCATTAAATGCATTAATAATTTTAACACGTTATTTTATTCCATAACAATTTAATTAAAGTGTTAAATCGACAGCCCTAATTGACACACACACACACACAGAGATTTTCAAGCAGCAGACACTAACGTCATCATTGCTAATACATATTACTACAAAAACAAAATGTACCAGTGAACATATTATGAACAAAATGAACAACAGTGAACTATTTTTGCCTAATGAAATTGGTCAAATTTATTTTTCCTATTTTTTCAATAAATGACTACCACATTGTTGCACACTGGTGAATTATTGTTGTGTTTACGTTCATCTATAAATATACATTTAACATATGTGCGGGGAAAAGCTAACTGTCTGGTTGTTAAATGTCAGTCAAATGGTCCCTTTCTGTCTAAGTGGGCAGTCCTTGGCCAGAATACACCATAGGCTGGCTTGTGAGCCTAACCTAAAACAGACCTTCCACTAAACACAGGCTTGAGATGAATGCTGGAAAAGATGATTATGTGTGCAAATGTCAGGACCTGGATTCATCAGAATTAAACAAACATTCCAGCTGGGTTCAAGAAAAGGGACACTTTACAATGAGTAAGTATAAAAATCGCTGTCCTGTAGTGCACAACTTTGCTGATCTATGGTGTATCATCTGTATAAAACAGCCTAGAAAACACAAAGATGCTCTTGCTGTCTCAATCTTTTTTGCATTGTGACATTTGTTTTCATAACAATTTCTCAAAAGTAATTAATTAAATGTAAAACATCACTGTAAAAGAATCTATGCTTATTTATATCAAAACAATCTAAGGCAGTACAACAATATTCACCCTGACAAAGATTAGCACACTTCTTTCTTTCTTGATTTTAGGGTGAAATAAGACCTGGATGTGTTCTTGACAGTTTTCAAGAGATTCACCCTAAAATCCTTCTGATTAATGTTTAATATTTACAAGCAACACTGTTTAAGTGCCATAAAGTACAAGCAAACAAAGCTCTGTGCTAACGTTTCAAATGGAAAATCCACACAAAAGTTTTACTTTTAAAGCGTCATATTGCCAACCACAATGGATGACTCACTTCAAACAACAGGGGCTTCCGCTGAGAGCAAACAGATGTGCAATCTGATAAGGTGCTGTCATACTATATGCCTTAATAATACAGGCCTCAAGTGCAAAAGATTACAATGCAGCTGAAGCAGACAAACTTGTCAACGGTCCCTGCCGCCGCTGACATTTGTTACTGGAAACTGAACAGTGCCAACAAGGCAGTAAACCAGCTCTAAAAAAAGAGAGAGAACAAGGAAGAGAAGAGCAAAACAGAGACTAGACATGAATGCTGACGAGTCAAGGTGACTAGTCAGAGAACTATCCACACACATTTAGGTTTTGCATAGCACGAAGTTGTACATCTATAATAAAACTCATCAGAGCATAATTAAAATTCTTTCTCTCTGGCCAAGAACACTTGATTAGGTCATTAAAGAAGACATTAATATATCTAATGAGAAACACAATCTATTAACTAGAAAGTGAAAGCAAGTTCATCAAGACAAATATTGATTGTTGGTTTAACAAAGTCTTACCTGAAAGCTGAAGTTTGGAGGTTATATACAGCTCAGTGAGAAAGACAGACAGATAGATAATAGCATTGCTAAGTGTTGCAAGGATGCTGATAGGTGGTTTAACCCTCTACAGACACTGAAACTCGCCATTGGCAAGTAATTTTTTTATTTTCCTCACCCGACTTTTTACATGGAACGCAAGGACAACGCAAATGAAAATAAATCTACATAAATATAATATAATATATACATTTCAAACACTATTAAAGTCAAGTAAACAGTCTACAATAAAATAAGGTCAAATAATCAAACTACAAGCAATAGCAAAAATAAACACAAAAGATGCGAAAAAAATGTAAAAAGAGCTCAATTTAGTTTTTGTGTGCTGTCAGACATGGTTTTCTGGACAAGCCCTCGTATGTGGATGCACACAAAACTTCTCACACAGCAAGTTATCTTTTGAGTCTTCTTGCACTTGGATGTGCAAAAAAATTGGCTTAATAACGTGCAAAATGATAAACTTTCATGACAACGAAGCACTGTTCTGATCGGGACAGTGACAGTTCTGTCAACAAAAACTTTGGCTAAAAAATACATTTTGTAGTCGCCTCTCATGAAATTTGGTAGCATATGCGACTGATTTACTCGCACTGTAGAGAGTTGTGGTTGCTAATTTTTTCCCACAGTGCTTCTAGGTGGTTGCTAGGTAGGAGTTAAGGTGTTCTGGTTGCTAAGTTGTTGATAGGCAGTTGCTAGGGTATTGCTAATATTATAGAGAAAGACAGACAGATAGATAATGGCATTTTTAGGTAGCTGTTATGGTGCTCTGAATGGTTGCTAGGACACTGCTAGATAGATATTAAAAATATTTATATCTAATATCCTCCAATCTACAGCAGAATCTTGCATCCTTCAACATGCTTCTGAAAACAGATATACACATAGCACACTAATGACAAGCTCTTTGCACAATGAAAAAAAACCCCATAAAATTATAGAGCTATTTGACTCCATGGCTTGCACTCTGCCTCCCTGTTCAAGTTGAACTTGAGCCATTAGTAGGTTTCAGAGTGATAAAGTAGAGACAGGATCTGACCAAACAAGATTAAGAACAGTAATCAAACAGGCCCTGGGTGCCTTAAACAAACTGGAGGAGTCTCAAATGGCCGTTATTTAAAGCACTTGGAGTCGGATGCTGCCAACAGCAGCCTAGAAGAGGAGCAGAGAGGAGAGGGTCATAGATCACAGGGCAATCAACACTGAAACAGCACTGATGATACTAAAAATAGCACTAATCAATTCAATGTAAACCATGCTGAAGCCTAATAAAAAATTCTTCAAGCATGAATTGTAAATAAGCATGAAGAGAACTGAAGATGATATCAGGTTTCAGCACACAGTTCATGGGTGGCACTTCCTCATTCAGATATGTTTTTCAACATTTCTTACTCCACTTAAGTGGTTTAATTTACTGTTGTATATTAAAGGGAACCTATTATGCCCCTTTTCACAAGATGTAATATTTGGTGTCCACAGAATGTGTCTGTGAAGTTTCAGCTCAAAATACCCCACAGATCATTTATAGCTTGTCAAATTTGCCCCTATTTGGGTGTGAGCTGCTACTCCCGGCCCGCTTTCCAAAAGAGGGCGGAGCTTTAACAGCTCACGCTTCAGTTGCTGATCAACAACAAAGCTGGAGAATCTCACACAGCCAAAATGACGATTGTCAGTAACGGTGTTCAGTTCAGATGGCAAGACTTACTTACTGAACCAAGCGACAACAAATCTCTGAGTTATTCTTCTAGATGCCTCAGAACCAACCATTTGGATGCCATTTTTCGACATCCAGGTAAAAACATGCATCTGATCGCTTACAAGAAAACTACCAACCAGGCCCTGATGGAATATTCTAAATTTTTCAGCATTTTCTACATCGATCTTGGTGGGAAAATCTGTGAAATTCTGTGAAATAGATTTAATTATGTTAAGCAGAGCTGAGAGAACTACATTCTTGTTGGGAGATGAAAGCATTATTAAACAAGTAATACTGAATAAACAAACATGATTGATGGATGTTTACATCCTGAGCAAATTTCTAAAGATTCCTTTTCACAAGTCACCTGATTTGAGATATCATTTATGTCTGCAGGACAAACATGCGGACTAAGGTACACACCAAAGTTTAATATTTTGCATTATAGTGTATTGAATATTTTTATCCAAGTATGGACTATAAATTGTAACATTTGGCCTTACAGTAACTTATACTTATAACCCACAGCAGCAGAGATAAACTGCACCACTCATACACTAATACACTAATGTACTCTTTAGGTCTTCCAAAATTAAACAATAACCCATGTATGAGGAATGATCTGGCTCAGCAAGCTAGTCACAATCTTTTTAACCCTATGACAGCATCACCTGACTGGTTAAAGTCCTTACAACATTATGCAGTACTCGTCTTTAGTGACACAGCTGCAAAATAAAAAAAAAAGATGAAAGAAGTTGCATTCTAAAACAAACTTCCTCATTTGGTAAACCACAGTGGTTTGTGGTGTTTCTATCCACAAATGCAAAAGAGGGTTTCTCAAAATGTGAAGCTTGAATCAGTTTTGCAAGTTTTGCACAAATGTTTTTGTGTTAAACACAGAAGATTCTGATTTCATAAAGAAAAAATATCCATTAAACTTAAAAGCTTAATCGATTATACTGCCAATGAGCGTGTTTAAGAAATACTAAAGTCTTTGTTTTAGCATGCACAAAACTTCAGATCACATAGTATAATCAGAACAAAAAGCATTCAACAAGAATCAATTTGTAAATTATTCTTGCATAAAACCTAAAGAATGTTTGCTCCTTGGTGCTGCAGTTTGTAAAAACACTACCAAGCAGCGACGAGACTGCATATTAAAGAGCGCTTCACTGTTTTTATGCTGCCAAACATCTTAAACTGCTAGTACTTATAAGAAAGCTAAGACAGCTGAAACTCCACCAAACCTCCTGGATGTCTTGCAAGGCTTCTATATGAACACACAGATTGAGACACAAGGGACCAATCAGGCAAAATTAGATATTTACTGTTAGTAAACACCACATTGAGTTTGTGTCTGCTGAGCTGTGCCGGTGTTCCCCAATGCTGGGGCCAATGAGGCAAATCGATACATCCTGTCTTTTGATAAATAGCCCAATCGACTGAATGACAGTAAGCCCATCAGCTCTTGCTGCACATTAACACATCCAGACAACAGCTGAGCATGAGGACTGAGCCAATCAACTCAACTCTACACAGCAGTGAAGACTGACCTGGTGGGTGGCTTGTGACTTTCTACAATGACAAAATGCCATTGATACAGTCAAGTCATGGACCATCTACTGCACACCATTACAAAAGCACAATACCAGTGCACTCCCACTCTCAAAACTAAAATCTGACAACACCACGTCTGGCCTTGCAACCATGCAACCTTTTTAGTAGGGGTGGGTGGTATAACTTATATTATACAGACCGAATGCAACAGAGACACCAGACCGTAGCGGTCTTTAGAGTTGTTTTTTCTGAGTGACATACACAAAAGTAAAGACTCATAACTAGGTATCGATTGATAGAAAACTTTTTAAATTTTAGAGGAAAATATTAAATGATTTTATTACATTTGGACATTCTCATGCTGAGAAACTGCTGAGAAAATACAAAAATTGTAATTTTACATACATTTCTTATTTGACATGCAATAACTCAGGAAAGAAATAAGGTAGGAGGACAATTCTTTTTGAAGTTCCCCTACATGCGAGCTGCATCTGGACCAAATTTTGTGGTGATAGCATAAAGTAATCAAAAGTTACAGCATTTGGAACCAAGGTTGCCTTTTTGTTTAGTCCTTGACACCCCCTAATGGGCTTTTTTAAAATCGTTCCTCCATGAGGAATAAGAGGATTATGTTTATTTTGGACTTATTTCAATCAGGAGCATCCACTGTAAGTAATGATGTACCATTTTTCTACAATCTATGCATGTTTCTTGAAGTTATAATCGAAAATGCCACGTGAAAGCTACATCTGATTTTAGTTAGCGTCTGTACACCTGTGGGGTTTTATGTGTCGTAATTCCATCAGGAATATCTCGTGATCGACTCATTGTATTATGTTTGGACTAATTTTAATCAAGAGCATGTGCTGTAAATAATGATGTGCATATTTCCACAATCGGAGCATGTTTCTTAAAGTTACGAGGGAAAATGTGACAAATGCATCACTGGTATATTATTTACATATGGGTCTTACGAGGCTTCACGTACAAAAACCCGCTCAAATTTAGTCAAAGCAATTATGCTTGTTGTATTCTACTCTGCGAGACCTTTCAAGTGACACATGACAATCTAAGCTGTATGATGTTTTTGACACTGCAGTATATAATACAAAAAATATTTCATAAATTATGAAAACATTTTTTTTTTTTTTTCAGCAAATAACTCAGCACTACTTAGGAGTTAATCAAATTGGCTACATTCATTGTAAAGTTCAGACTAAACTTTCAAATGACCTATTGTGTGTTGATCAAGGCAGTAGTTTTAAAAAATATGATTATTAATTTTTTTGTAGCTAGGTGGCACCTGCGGGCGGTACACTCTGGTTTAATGGGATGACTCAGCACTCATTATGAGTTGAACAAAATGGTTGAAAGTAGTGTTAATTTCGTAAACGAAAATCTATGACGAAAAATGTTTGTCAACAAAGTTTTTTCCCCTAAGACGAGACGATGACGAGACTATAATAAGGCCATTAAACGATAAGTGTGACTATACCAACATGCAATATTGTTGACGAAAAAAGACGAGACTAAAATGTTGTTAAAAGAATGAAAACTTTACCAAAAACTTTTTAATTTTTGTTGAAAAAAAGAAGAGCCAAAACATTTCAGACTGCTGTACAAGACTATTAGGCGAGCGTTCATGTTTGCGGTTGCCAGATATCAAGAGCTCAAATCCCCCAATCAGAGCTTTTCTGTTAAACGGATTCATGCCTGGCTTTTTGCTTTATGCAATCTGGCAACCATTCCCCTCTGTGGAGGCGCCATGATCTGAAAACACGACATATGTTACTGAACAAGTAAGCTGGGGTTCAGCGATATCCATTTAAGGTATTCTGCTTAAATGAAAGTGTCATTCAGCCAGTCTGTGTTTTGTCATGGATCTCGACTGTATTGTTTGCGACTGTGGTTGCTGATTGTACTTAGGCAACCTCTGTGTGGCAATATGTAACGTACAGTCTGTTTTTGCCGTTGTTTTAATAGAGAAACATTAATGCAACTTGGAATAACTATTAGGAATTTCTCTGTTATAATATTTGAGAGTAGGTTTTTACCAGTTTTCATGATGTAGAGAGGGCGAGTGTATATCTAAAGTCTTTGGTGTTTATTTAGCTTAGGCTATAATTGATAGGCTTTAATAAATCTGTACACTAGATGAGGTAAAATAAACCATGCAAGAATCGATATTCTGTTGATTTGTGCTTATTGGTGAAAGAGCAACTTCTGATGAAATGTAAAAAATAAATTACCCAAACGACAACAATCACTGCAATTAAAATTGAGCAAAATAATATTTTTTTATAATCTTTTATCATTTTAACCATTCGACATTATGACAAAAATATGATGAAAATGTGTGTTTCCATTGACTAAAATGAGACTAAAATGCTCATTTAGTTGACTAAAACTTGACTAAACAAAAACAGGACAAGGTTGACTAAATATGATAAAAAAAAACTAAAAGTTACATTTCACACAAGACTAAGACCAAATTAAAAAATAGCTGACAAAATGAACACTAGTTGGAAACATTAAAAAGCTGAGTTTCTAAGCTTTAAAATGATACTATTTTGTGTTATTCCTGTCAGTGGTTGCTTAGTAATTTGATTATGAATTTTTTCGCGGGGGGTGGTGTCCCGCCGGCGGTACACTTCGGGCTTAAAGAGTTAACTTCAGTTTTTGCGGCAGCTGTGTACATTTCTATGGCATTGCTGTAGAAGAGTAATTAGCTGATGAAGTGGATTTACTTATTGTAGAGTTAACAAAAGCTATCATGAGCATTGTAATGTTTGAAACGGATATTATAACAAATGTCAGTAGACCGGGAAGACTTAAAAATGAGCAGTTCGTTATAAGCAAAAAAGGGTTAAAATACAAACATTACATTCTAAACGTAAAACAACTGATTGCTTACTTTGAGTGGTACAGAATCTCAACCAGTTAACAAACCTCTTCCGTTGCACAGTATACACCATCCAGCTATAGTAATGTTTCCTTATAAATAATGCTGTGGTATATATCTGAAGGTGAAAACACTAAGTTGGACTAAATAAGCTGGAGCAGCTTGGCTGAGTGTGTGTGGCTCTAACAGACGTGCCCAGCAGGACCGGCGATGTTTCCAGCACGTGTGAGGTGGCATTCTGGCAGATAGTCGGCAGCACCAGTGATGAGACGAGCTCTGCAACATATGGCAACAGAGCTGCTCATGCCACAGTGGATATCATTAATGAGCGCAGCTCCTCTAGGAATAAAGACCCTGCTTCTAGGAAATGTGCCTCTGAAATGAGGCTGCTCATATACATGACTCTGTGAGAAACGGGCTCCTTTGATTTTTACCGCCTGGAATCAACTGACCTTCTCACTGATGACTGAGCACATGAAGCACCACTTTTGAAATGCTCAATGTTTATATATTCATTTTGCATTTTAGTCAAGCAATGGAGGTACAGGCCATTGCATATCTGAGAATAAATGCATAAACACTGCTGCTTATATTATAAAAGCAACGAGCCACATGGTTTTACTACAGTCAAAAAGGGTTAGTTCACCCAAAAATGAAAATGACTCTGAAGCAGTGTTTTGAAATCGGCCCATCACTATATTGTTGAAAAGTCGTTATTTTGTTTTTTTTGGCGCACAAAAAGTATTCTTGTCACTTTATAATATTAAGGTAGAACTACTGAACTCGCATGAACCGTTTTAAATATGTTTTTAGTAACTTTATGGATCTTGAAAGAGGAAGTGTCATTGCTTTGAATGCAGTCCTCACTGAGCCATCAGATTTAATCAAAAATATCTTAATTTGTGTTCCGAAGATGAATGAAGGTCTTACGGGTGTAGAACGACATGAGGGTGAGTAATAAATGACATTATTTTCATTTTTGGGTGAACTAACCCTTTAAGGGCGTTTTACCAAAATAAAATATCATTATAATATTATAAATATCATATTGTCTTAATGTCATATTTCTGCATTATATCAGCCACCCTGCCTTCACATCACATCAGTCAATCAATCAGTAATACTAAGCATGTTGATTTCTAGGCATGTTTTAATCATGTTCATGCTAATTTTCCCACAAGCTTGGGTGTTTTTCCTTCAGTTTTCCTTTAGTTGCGTTGAGCCTGTAGCTCCAATGATGGTTCTCTAGGGTAAATATTCATATCTCCTAGAGGAACAGAAAGGCTCTTAGAAGCTGATTTGCCAGAGGATGTTGCTACTTGTATTTTGCAACTTACATAATCAAATATTTGAGTGGAGGTTAGGAAAAAAAGAGCTGCACATGCTTTGAACAAGTCAATTACTATGTGCAACAATACTTTCAACACAGAAGGGTGGGAGGAGAAACAACACATCCGCTTTTGACACTTATTTTTCCTAAGTAAGTTAGGCTTTTCCTAAGTAAGTTAGGCAAGCTAGGTTTCCAGCTCTTCATAAAAAAGGATACAGTCTTAGGGCTCCGCTCTGTGTGCCAATAGCCAGAATTTTCTGTACAGGGTCAAAAGCCATGGAAGAGGGTTGATAGGGAAAGCCATGTCGCAGTGTCTGTGAAGCAGAACAGGATTTGCATTAAACTACAAACATGACAATGGAGTTCTTTAAAGTTCACACAAAAATTAAAGTTCTTACATCTAAACCTGTCAACGTCTATCAAGTGCACTATATTCAAATTTTCATATTTTAATTTTTCCTTTGGAAAATATGCAGGACAGATAACATCATTCCATGTCAATCATTCATGCAAAACAATCTTGAGCAAAGAAAACATAATGGTAATTAAACATTGCATTTTTGGAAACATCCTTAGGTCGGTGCATAATCATCATGAGAAACTTTGAGTATGTCAATATACATTGATTAAAGAAAAACAAAAAGGAACAATATATCAATAAGCCATGTTGAGGAATACAAACAAGGAATAACAATTCATTCCTATTCAAAACACAAATCATTGAAAGTCAGCAAGGCCTTTCTTTTTATTAGTGATAAGAACTTTCTCACCATTATCAGTTTCAAAGTAGTCACGTGCTAACTAATGTTAAAGTAATACTGTTTGTGTGTACTATATAACAGGGTTTGAACAGGGTGCGGGATAGTTTTGCACACAATTTTAAACGGTCAACGCAGCAATTCCCAAATGCACAAACATAAAATAAATGTTAAAAAGTTGTTATATAAAGTATATTTACAGTTTATGAAAATACTATAATATAATTAGAAAATGTTATAAAATATATATTTTTGTTAAATAATTTTAGTCATCATATGTTCTCATATTTATTACATTATTATGTGTTTTTGTAAAGTCATAATTCTGTTATAATAGGGTTATTCTGTGTCAAATCAATTCAGAAACACATTTCAGAAACTTCTCCGGCTCAAATTTTTGATTTTGTTAATATTTTTTCTGAAGAAAGACATACATAAATAGTGATGAAAGCCAAAATATTAAATGTCATGGATGTATATTTACTGAGTAATCCACTATTTTGTAGAGAGGGGGTATCTTAATTGTCCTTTTGTAATTTTAGGTCATTTTGACCCAGAGGTCCCTGGTTGAGTTGATACAGAATGACCCAATACTGTTTTAACCTGTTTCCTATTTGCAATAGCTACCATTGACTATTTTTCATAGTGTGATTTTTAGTGAATTGTAATAAAGCCAGTTAGGGTCAGTTTGACCCACAAACATCATAATCATTTTAATTATAATAATAATAGTAAATGGAACCTAATTAAAAAACATTTCAATATTTTGACTACTGAAATGTCCCCAGTTTTTCCAAAATATGGTCACCCTAAACTGTGGTCACTTTTAAAAGGACTTATCTCAGTGATGAACCGTTTAGCTACGTTTTTTAACAACCAGCATCCATTCACACTAGTAAAGGAGGCGTTTTGTTCTGAAACAGACAAGAGAGGCAAGATATTTCTTGACAGACGAGTATGACAGAAATTAGCCTGTCATTCTACCTTGAATCTACTTGAATCAGCTTCCCTTGTTTCATAATAACCTTCAGAAAATCAACAGTACCATCATTAGAGGATGATTATGAAGATCCACCATCGCTCATCGTGATGGCTTTTCACAGTGACACTCAATAATATAATCAATATCAATAAATAAATATCAATATCAATAAATAGTATCAAGTATTATTTAAAAATTTTTATTTTTATTATTATTGTTACTATTATTCATTGTAATAATAATAATAATATCAGACAATATTTAATAAACAATACAATTTCATTTATTATTATGTTATTATTATCGAACAATATTTAATTTATTTTTAATAATAATATATAATATTTAATACTACTTTATTTTTATTATTAGTTTGGCTACTACAATTTTCAACAGGCAGCGAACTAAACCATCCATTCACACTAGTAAAGCGGCCGTTCTGTTCTAAAATCCGAATTAAACTGCAAGACAAGATATTAAGTAACGTTACAAGTATTTCTTGACAGACGAGACTGACACGCCTTCCGGTTTTACAGAAATTAGTCTGTCATTTAAAATGACTCATTTTACCTCATACTAACTAATCAGTTTCTCTGCTTCAAAAGTGATTAGATAGTAAATGAATTCGTCTTAAAATAACCCCCACCGATTAGTCACGTGATTTATCTCGAAGAACCGACCTGTGGATGATTATTCCAGTCGGTGACTGTTAAAAACGAGTATGGGGTGATTTAACCGACTGAGTTGAAAACCATCGATCGTTGGCGAGCTGCTTTTATATGCGTTCTCGCGCGCATTAAAATATCATTAGAATATTGAGGCGAGTTGGCGCCACTCACATCCACACTCACCCCCCACCCCCCCGAATGAGATCACAGTAACTAATCCCACCTTGCAGAGCTGGAAATGCTCTGACTGCAGGGTCTCCTGAATCATGTCATTCTCCCTGTTTCCCGACTGAGGGGACGCGGCAGCGGCGGAGGAGGAAGAGGACGCCGCAGTCAAGCCGTCCAACACCTTCCTGATATTAAACTTCTTCATATTACCTCCAGCAAATGCAAAACGAATGCAAATTGTGCATCAACAGAGCGAGCATAAACAGAAGGTGGCGGAGACAGCCACACAAGCGCACTGTTGTTGTATTCGTCCTGATGTCTCACATGTCAGGCAGTGTTGTCATCCCGTCTCGTGCCCGAGCGAATGTCATAATCCCATGCTCATTTCCTAAACAAGGCCGGAGGATCAAAATGTCACTTCTTTTTCATTTTAATCGCGACACAGACAGCGTAATCCAGTTAGATTTGGCCAATCTCGCTGTGTTCCGTTCCCTCCCCTCGGCTGGTTCCCCCACTGCTAACGCGGAAACGCAGAGCGCTGCAATCACCGCGACGAGTCTGCGCTGTCGAGCCGACACCCGGATGTGCAGGAGAAACGCCGCTGCGGCGCACTGATTCAGGATCAGCGCGATTGGTCTATGACAGTTATCTATAATAACCTTCAGCAAAGTCAACAGTACCAACATTAGATGATGATTATTTGATGAAGATGAGGGCACTCACCCACCGTGATGGCTTTTTTGTACACTCAATAACAATACAGTTAAACTGAATCAATATAAATGAATGGTAATTAAATAATAATTCGATTTATTTTTAAATTATTATTATTATTATTATCAAACAATATTAATAAACAAATACCATTTTATTTATTATTAGGCCTATTATTTTTATCCTCATCATCATCATGAAACAATATTTAATAAAACTAATACTTTTTAATTGTATATGTATTATTATTACTAATATTATCCAACAATATTTAGCCTAATAAAGTAGCATAATACTATTTAATTAGGAGACTAAGACTAGAAAATCATGCTTTTCCACTTTTAATGTGCAGAAAAAAAGATGTTGTTATTTGAACACACTAGTGTTGGGTCCGAGTCCACCTTTGTCAAGTCCAAGTCCTTAACCAATCAAGTTCGAGTCCAAGTCCACTAGGGGACAAGTCGGACTTGAGTCTGAGTCCTTAACATCCGAGTCCGAGTCGAGTCCGGCCGAGTCCAGAAAGATTTAAATGATTTGAAATTGCAATTGACCTTTTGCAAAGACCCTCCCCTCTTAGTTACTTTTGCTATGCTGCTCTCACGCCACACATCATGTTCTCACACAGTGAAAAATACATTGTGAAGCAAAGAGGACACTGACTTATTAATTTTGATATGAAATAAATTCTTACCTTTCAAATGTTGTCATTTTTAAGAAATTCAAACAATAAATACCGTTTTGTGGCAGTTTAATGTGTAGCACCTCAGTTCAAGCAGCATGTGAACTGATCATCTCTTCTAGTTATAGCACGAATTTAAAGGGTTCACCCAAAAATGAAAATTCTGTCATTTATTACTCACCCTCATGCCGTTCCACACCCGTAAGACCTTCGTTAATCTTCGGAACGCAAACTGAGATATTTTTGTTGAAATCCGATGGCTCCGTGAGGCCTGCATAGGGAGCAATGATATTTCCTCTCTCAAGATCCATAAAGGTACTAAAAACATATTTAAATATGTTCATGTAAGTACAGTGGTTCAATATTAATATTATAAAGCGACGAGAATATTTTTGGTGCGCCAATAAAAACAAAATAACAACTTATATAGTGAAATATATTTCAAAACACTGCTTCAGGAAGCTTCGGAGCATTGTGAATCAGCGTGTCGAATCAGCGGTTCGGAGCGCCAAAGTCACGTGATTTCAGCAGTTTGACACGCGATCCGAATCATGATTCGATACGCTGATTCATAACGCTCCGTGTGGATGTGAGTGGCGCCAACTCGCCTCAATATTCTAATGATATTTTAATGCGCGCGAGAACGCATATAAAAGCAGCTCGCCAACGATCGATGGTTTTCAACTCAGTCGGTTAAATCACCCCATACTCGTTTTTAACAGTCACCGACTGGAATAATCATCCACAGGTCGGTTCTTCGAGATAAATCACGTGACTAATCGGTGGGGGTTATTTTAAGACGAATTCATTTACTATCTAATCACTTTTGAAGCAGAGAAACTGATTAGTTAGTATGAGGTAAAATGAGTCATTTTAAATGACAGACTAATTTCTGTAAAACCGGAAGGCGTGTCAGTCTCGTCTGTCAAGAAATACTTGTAACGTTACTTAATATCTTGTCTTGCAGTTTAATTCGGATTTTAGAACAGAACGGCCGCTTTACTAGTGTGAATGAGGAAATGTCATTGCTGGCTACGGAGGCCTCACTGAGTCATCGGACTTCAACAAAAATATCTTAATTTGCGTCCCGAAGATTAACGAAGGTTTTACGGGTGTGGAACGGCATGAGGGTGAGTAATAAATTACATTATTTTCATTTTTGGGTGAACTAACCCTTTAACATGAATGAACATCGGAACTGCAAAAAGATGTCAATACACACCATTTTTCAAGTTCAAGTCCACTGACGTTAATCTACTAACTGGTTTGGTTTGTTTGTCAGACAAAATGGAGGATATCTGCATTATGATAGGTCAGGTCAGCTGTCAATCAAACTCCGGTGAAAGGTCAATTGTAAACTCGACACTGAGCTCTTAAATTAATATTTTAACCAAAACGATTGCAATATTCAGTTGCAGTCATAAGTTAACCTACTGTACACCTTGCAGAATCTGCAAGGTAATGCTCAAGAAGGCAAAACAATGTCTTAAAGGGTTAGTTTACCCAGAAATGAAAATTTCTGTCATTAATTACTCACCCTCATGTCATTCCAAACTCGTAAGACCTTCATCATCTTCGGAACACAAATGAAGATATTTTTAATAAAATCCGAGATCCAATGCAACTACCACTTTCAAGCCTCAGAAAGGTAGTATAGACATGATTAAAGTATTCCATGTGTCTCCAGTGGTTTAACCTCAATTTTATGAAAGGACGCGAGTGCTTTGTTTGCGCAAAAAAAAACAATTTTCCACTTTATTTACAAAATAATATTATCCAGAGCGTGTTCACGCAACAGTCTCTTGTAAACTCAAAACATGTGTCATGATGCACTTGTGAATGCACGTTGCAGATCAATATTTTCGTGAATAAAGTGGTAAATTATGTGGGGGGTTTTTGCGCTTGTGTCACTTCACAAAATAATAACTGAGGTTAAACCTCTATAGTCACATGGATTACTTTAACAATATATTTCCTACCTTTTCTTGAAAGTGGTAGTTGTGTATGGAGGGACAGAAACCTCTCAATTTCATTAAAAATAATTTTTTTATTTTCAATTTAATTTGTGTTCAAAAGATGAACGAATTCAAGGTCTTACGGGTGTGGAACGACACGAAGGTGAGTAATTAACGACAGAATTTAGATTTTTGGGTGAACTAACCCTTTCAGAGCCAGGGATAAACTTTTGAACAAGATGATGGTGATGTGTACATTTTTCTTTCTTTTTAATATGTTAATATCTTATTAAGCCTCTAAATGGCAGTACTAAATGAATTTTTAAACAAAATAAGAACAATTTACACCGATCATCCCGTTCAAAAGTTTACATCCCCTGGCTCTTAATGGATGTTGTCGTCTTTAGCATCACTAAATGTTTGCAGCTTTTGTAATAGTTGTGTTTGAGTCCCTCAGTTTGTCCTCAGTGTGAAAAGATCGATCTCAAAATCATCCAGTCACTGCAAGAAAGGGGTCAAATATGCAGAAGATGCTGGAAAACCAAAGAATGTGCAGGAGCTGGAGGATTTTTCTGAAGAACATTGGGCAGTTTAACTGCTCAAACAAGGGACTCGTGAACAACCATCACAAAAAAAAAAAAAAAAAAAAAAAAAAAACAGCCGTGGATCATCCAGGTAGTGGCACACAATATTAAAAATCAAGTGTATGTAATTTGTCTTGTAGTTTGTCTTGTGAACTAGGCTATCCATAATAAACATCTGTTAGTGAAGCATAATTAGGGCAGTACAAAATTAAAAAAAAATTTTATGATCCTTCTTTAATATATATATATATATATATATATATATATATATATATATATATATATATATATATATACAATATTTTGGAGGTTCTGCAAGGTGTATGTAAAATGTTGTAAAATGTAGCCTACGCCAAAATGTTGCTATGGTTACTGTGTCGGTTTGTCAATTTCATGACTCACACAGAACACAAATTTAGCGGATTCATTTCCTCCCACATTTAAATGCAGTTATCACTCCTAAAACTTAGCAGTTTGAACGTGACCACTGGTCCTCTAGCAACATGAAAAACAATTATTCTGATTGTCAAAAGCGTTCCCTTTAAGCCGTCACTTACCACGTTCTGCACTCTTACGAAAACACTTGTCATAAACAATGAAGTAGTCCACACTGCACAGTGAATCTTTTATTTACATCGCGTCTAGAGTAGACTTTGCTGGTTATGAGGGGATTTGCGAAAGTATAAAGCTTGTGCTGATTCTGAACACAAACATTTTGAGCGAATTCTCTGCATGGCGACTCTAAACGCCTCTGATCTGATGGGCCATTGCGTTCACGCGCTCAACGTCTGCGATTGGCTACAATGCTCAACGCTGCAACAATACAATGTAAGTAGTTTCGTTTCGTTTTTGAATAATACTATATTGTGCCCTTCAGTGCCCGGACTCGGCTATACTCGGGTACCCCATCTCTAGAACACACATTGACCCTTTCTGACAACATTCCCTGAAGGCAACATTATTTGCAGTAGTTCCCACAATGGGAATCTGCCATTATAGTCTATTATAGTAAATGATTGCCTATTAAACTAGAAGCAAAAGAAGAAGTCATGAAACAGCAACAGAAATATCCATTCATTGTTTTAAACTGTAGCCTATAAATCTAACATATAAAACACACATGACAGCCTTCCCTGATATTAATGTGGCAATTTGCCCCTAGCTAAAATGAGTGAAAAACACTTTACCTATACATAAAATACTACATTATAACAGACTCATGTTTTTTGAATGTGGTTTTACTGGTTTTAGTTTGACAGACCCAATTTTCAAAAATGTAATACAGTTTTGATGGCAACTAACAGAGAAAATTTTAGTGCAACTGCCTGTTGTTTAATATAACCTTAGCTATATTAATTATTTTATTGAATTAGTTATAATTACATACATTTACAACAAATTTCATTCAAGATTCCAGCTCATGAAATGGGATCTTGTTGTTTTCATCTACTTACTTTTGGATTGTGGATATTTTTGTTTTGTTTTCTTGTCAATGTTTAATTTGTATTTTGTGAAAATTAATATATTGTTTTTTAAAAAAAAAAAAAGATTCCAGCTCAAAGTGCTTTAGAAAAGAGTGGAAAATAAGACTATAACTAGTTTTGATTACACTAATTAATTAGATACGTCAACAGTGTAATTAGATTGCTGTACTAATTTCTTTTTCTAAAAAGTATTGCATTACTTATTACTAATTAGCCTACTTTTTAAATCCCATATCATCCTCGTACAAGATGGCACCTGTGAGCTTCGGCACAAACAAATCACCCGCGTCGCTTAATAAAATTGAGGTTAAACCACATGGAATACTTTTGGGGCTTGAAAGTGGTAGTTGCCTAGCTGTCAATGGAGGGACAGAAAGCTCTCAGATTTCATTAAAAAGATCTTAATTTGTGTTCCGAAGATGAATGAAAGTCTTATGGGTTTGAAACGGCATGAGGGTGAGTAATAAATGACAGAATTTTCATTTTTGGGTCACCTAACCCTTTTATCAACTATTGTTTATATAGAATTGTTCTATATATAGGCTATTTAATGTGATTACAACTGTAAATATACAGAAGAATTAAGAGTAATCCCTTACTTTACTTTTTCAAGGGAAAAGTAATTAATTATACCCAACACTAAGTATAACTAACTAACTCAATTTCTGGATATTATCATCTCTGGCAACAGTTCTTTTTCTCTGAGACATGAGTGATCATAGTACTGAGTTTATCAGATCATCTGGGAGCCCTCAGTCTGGGTACAAAATATTCTCACTGAAGCTGGTGACAGATACATTTGGCACTTCCCTCCTGTAATGACTGGTGTTTCCGGATGCTTGGTAACACAACAGTCTCCAGGGTTTCCTCTCTAGTGTGTCAAGAGTTTAATGATGCAATTTTCAATACAACACTATTGTGTTGCATAAAATATTATAAAATGCTAAATAATATTGTTCAAATGCAATTATTGCAGTATATGATGCAGTTATAGTGGATCCAAATATAATTTGTATTTTAGTTGCTTCATCACAATAGTTTCAAATTAATCTCAACTGTACTTTTTTTACATTAAAGTTTTTAACATTTCAATTCAAGTCACCCTTATTTATAACGCTTTATACAATAAAGATTGTTTCAAAGCAGCTTTACAGTGATAACAGGAAAATTATGCATTTCGGCTGTTGTTCAGCTGAAGTCAGTTCAGTGTTGATTCAGTTCTGTTGCAAGGATCATCATTTATTAAATTAGTTAATTTCATTTATAAAGCAGTTCGGCAAAAAAAAAAGTCATCGTCCAGCTCAGTTCAGTTCTCATATAACACCATCAGTACAGTCAGATAAATAACATTGTTGAATATTAAATGTCAATCAAAGCATTCACTTTGCTCTCCCAGCTAATTAGTTGCTGAGTACTATATATCAATTTACAAATACAAAAAAGGTCTTCACTCTGAAGCACTTTAATCATAACACACAGGAGATAAGATAACAAACGTTTCAGCTCTTCGTCTTCGTCAATGTAACAATTTCACTCACTCTCGATAATACTATAGAAAATGCACTACAAGTCCTCAGGTGATCATGATCATAATTAAGCTAAGCTAAATATCAGATAATCAGATAATCCGTCCACAGACTCCAGTTTAAATCCATCTGGAACAACAAATCATAATTAAGGACAATACTAGGCATAGTTACACATCTGGCAAAAAAATGCCATTCATAAACATAATAAAAAAAAATAAATAAATAATAATGATAATAATAACAACAAAATGAAAGGTATAGCTCTGAAAAACAGACAAAAGTGTCCCCAACTAAGCAAGCCAGAGACGACAGTGGCAAGGAACCCAAACTCCGTCAGGTGACATAACGGAGAAAAAAACCTTTGGAGAAACCAGGCTCAGTCGGAGGGCCAGTTCACCTCTGGCCAACGAACAAACACGGTGTGATGATGATTCAGTGAATGCAGTGCAGGCTTCCATTTTTCCGTCTGAACGCCGGCTCAGTATTGGCCGCATGACGCATGGGTGTGATGCTGAAGCAGCAGCCCGCCAATAATGAGTTGACGTTCGGGTGTAGAACACAGAAGCCTGCACTGAGTTCACTACGTCAACTGTGTATGACAACAGTTCAAATTTTTAAATAAAGTTGTTATTTTTGTTTTGTTTTTGCCTACAAAAAGTATTCTCGTTGCTTCATAACATTGAGTTTGAACCACTGCAGTCACATGGACTATTTTAACGATGTCTTTACTACCTTTCTGGACCTCAAAAAGCAATGATGTTGCTGCCTATGTGTGGTTCAAAAACCCTCAGATTTAATCAAAAATATCTTAATTTGTGTTCTGAAGATGAACGAAGGTCTTACAGGTTTGGGATGACATGAGGGTGAGTACATAATAACAGAAATTTCATTTTGGGGTAAACTAACTCTTGAAGAGCTCACTCAAGTACTGGGGAGCTAAACCATTTAGTGCCTTTGTAAGTAATTAGAAAGATTTTAAAATGTTTAATAAGGAGCCGAAGCCATGTCTAAATCCTTACTGGAAATCCTCGCAGATACCATTTCTTTTTAAAAAAGAAAATAGTTGTGAGGATACTGCCTTTTCTAATCTTTTTGACAGAAAAGGTAGATTTGAGATTGGTCTGTAATGAACTATTAACTGTGTTTTTTTAATTAGAGGTTTAATAACAGCCAGCTTAAAACTTTTTGGTATGTATCCTAATGACAATGATGAATTAATCATATTAAGAAGAGGATCTATGACCTTAATTGGTAGCTTAATTGGTATAGGGTCTAATGTACATGATGATTTATCTATTTTAGACAATTCTTCCTCTACTATAACAAAGAATGAATTTAATTGATCCTCAGGGGGTCTATAGCATGACGCCTGATGCAATACTGTGGAAGATTGTTGCATGGTTATAATCTTCTCTCTATTGTCAATCTTGCAAGTAAAGAAGTTCATAAAGTCATTACTGCTGTGCTGTTTGGAAACGTCTGAAGTTGAAGCTTTATTTCTCGAAAAGTAAGCAGACTAGCAGTTTTTGAGCCTTTCAGTACAATAACACTTTCCTTCCACGAAATGTGAAATACCTCTAGTTTTGTTTTCTTCCAGCTGCGCTCTATTTTTCAGGCAGCTCTCTTGAGGGCCTGAGTGTGCTTGTTACACCACAGCATTTGACTATTTTCCTTAATCTTCTTTAAGCACAAAGGAGCAACCATGTCTAAAGTGCTGGAAAAGAGAGTCAATAGTTTCTGTTGCAACATTGAATTCTTCTAAGCCAGTGGTTCTCAACCTGCGGCCTGCTTACAAGCGGACACTTACAAGCGCGCGCTTTGGCAGAATTCCAATAGTAGCCATTATTTTTGTAAATTTAGGGATCAAAATGGACAAATTTGTTATTAGAGGAGAAAGACGAAATGAGGAACACATTGCAAACAAGAAGAGTCGTAGCATCAGCACAACGAAGGTAAGAAGAATGGAAGAATCAGTTGCTGTCAGTGAGCGAGATGGGTAGCCTTTGTTTGCTCTGTAGTAAAGTACTTGGCATATGCAAAACCTACAATGTCAAATGACATGTGAATTCGATGTGTATGTTTGATGTACTTGTATTTTAAATCGATTGTAATTACAATGTTGTTTGTAAAACAAGTTGAGAAACATTTACTTAAGGCGTTTGTGACCTATATAACATTTTGTCATTGTTTGGTGACTGT
Source organism: Hypophthalmichthys nobilis (assembly GCA_037950665.1). Classification (NCBI taxonomy): domain Eukaryota; kingdom Metazoa; phylum Chordata; class Actinopteri; order Cypriniformes; family Xenocyprididae; genus Hypophthalmichthys; species Hypophthalmichthys nobilis. The sequence continues at coordinate 5,862,631 of CM075478.1, read as the reverse complement.
TATGATGCTGTTGAAGAGAATTTACATCCAGAGTTAAATAGTTACTTACTTGTATACACTGTCCCCCAGTTTCACAGAAAAGGCTTAAGCTAGTCCTAGACTAAAATGCTTGTTTGAGCTGTTTTAACTGAAAGAAACTTGTACTGAGATATCTTAAAATATGTCAGTGTCATTGTTTTGTCTCAAGATGCACACCAGTAATGTATTTTTCTAGTGTATGTTTATAAAAGCTACTTAAATACCCTAATTGAACTAAGACCTAATCCTGGCTTAGGCTGAGCCTGTCTGTGAAACCGGGCACTTGTGTATGTACTGTAATGCTAATGTCAGTAAGTTAGTTTTTATTTGGTGGAATACATTGTTCTCATTTTCTGTGTTTCAGGGGATTGTGTAACGTGAGTTTATTGAAAAAGGGTTTCACTTTGATATGAAGAAATCACACTGCCAGCCATTTCAACACACTGTGAAACAAACAAATTTCTTATGCAACCTGAATTCCGGAAAAGTTGGGAAGTTTTTCAAAATTGAATAAAATGAAAACTAAAAGACTTTCAAATCACATGAGCTAATATTTTATTTACAATAGAACATAGATAACATAACAAATGTTTAAACTGAGAAATTTTTACACTTTTATTCACTAAATGAGCTAATTTCAAATTTGATGCCTGCTACAGGTATCAAAAAACTTGGCACAGGGGCAACAAATGGCTGAAAAAGCAAAAATTTTGAAAAGATTCAGCTGGGAGAACTTCTAGCAACTAATTAAGTTAATTGATATCAGGTCTGTAACATGATTAGCTATAAAATGGATGTCTTAGAAAGGGAGAGTCTCAGCATAGGCTCTCCAATCTGTGAGTGAGTGTGTAAAAAGATTGTGGAAAACAATGTTCCTCAACATCAAACTGCATAGGCTTTGCAAATCTCATCATCTACAGTGCATAACATCATCAAAAGATTCAGAGAAACTGGAGAAATGTCTGTGCGTAAGGGACAAGGCCGAAGACCTTTATTGGATGCCAGTGGTCTTCGGGCCCTCAGACGACACTGCATCACTCATCGGCATGATTGTGTCAATGACATTACTAAATGGGCCCAGGAATACTTCCAGAAACCACTCTTGGTAAACAATACGCCGTGCCATCTGCAGATGCCAACTGAAGCGCTATCATGCAAAAAGGAAACCATATGTTAACATGTTCCAGAAGCGCCGTCATGTCCTGTGGGCCAAGGCTCATTTAAAATGGACTGTTTCATTGTCCTCCGGGCTAAAGAGGAGGGAGACCTTCCAGCGTGCTATCAGCGTACAGTTCAAAAGCCAGCATCTCTGATGGTATGGGGGTGCATAAGTGCATACAGTATGGGCAGCTTGCATGTTTTGGAAGGCACTATGAATGCTGAAAGGTATATAAAGGTTTCCAGACAACATCTATTTCAGGGAAGGCCTTGTGTATTTCAGCAGGACAATGCAAAACCACATACTGCAGCTATTGCAACAGTATGGCTTTGTCGTAGTCCGGGTGCTGAATTGGCCTGCCTGCAGTCCTGATCTTTCACCTATAGAGAACATTTAGCGCATCATTAAACAAAAAATATGTCAAAGATGACCACGAACTCTTCAGCAGCTGGAAACCTATGTCAGGCAAGAATGGGAACAAATTCCAACACTAAAACTCCAGAAACCTCGATGCTCAGACGTCTTCAAACTGTTTTGAAAAGAAGAGGAGATGATACACCATGGTAAACATGCCCCTGTCCCAACTATTTTGAGATCTGTAGCAGGCATCAAATTTGAAATGAGCTCATTTTGTGCATAAAATTGTTAAATTTCTCCGTTTAAACATTTATGTCATCTATGTTCTATTGTGAATAAAATATTGGCTCATGTGATTTGAAAGTTTTTTTAGTTTTCATTTTATTCAAATTTAAAAAACGTCCCAACTTTTCCAGAATTCGGGTTGCAGTATTTGTTGATTTTGCAGAGTGTGACAGAAATAAAATACTGTATGTGCCACCAGAAAACACCGCCTCTTCTGTGTACAACATCTAGGTATAATAATAATATTATCTGCTAATACCATAACATTAAATCTGATTGGTTTTCATTGGTGACGTCATATGTAAATGATATGCAGCCTGTGAGACACTTGGACCATAGTGCAGCCCACTGGGAAAAAAGTTTGAGAACCACTGTTCTAAGCTATCTGGTATGCTGATGAGAAACTGATCAGGAAGATTATTTATAAAGCAATATTTAGTGGTAGAAGTGATAGTTCTACCATATTTGTAACAGAGAGTTGGTTTTGCAGCCTTGGCTAAATGGAGTATATACGAGACTAGATAATGATCTGAGATGTCACCAACAATTAAGACTTTGTCTGCAGCCAGCAGGGCCGGCCTGTGGCATAGGCAGAATAGGCAAATGCTAGGGGCACCAAAATGAGTGATTTTTTTTAAATGTTTTGAAATTTTACTAATACTATTTTATTACTATTAATTCAAAATATTAAAAAAAAAAAAAAAAAGCAAAACCCTCCCAAAAACTGAAGTACATTGCTTAGTCACCCAATGTATCTCAGTCCGACGCGTCAATCTTCCCCCACCCAGCGAGTGCTTAAAGTATGTTGGAAATAGAATGGGTTGTCAGTTTAACCTTCAGGAATTTGTTGTGTCACTTTGTGTCGCATCGCATCCAGTGTAGACAGCATTGCTTTCGTTTGAGGGAGCTAAGCCCCTGTAGAACCAGGCCTGGCTGATTGTGTCTTTTGTAGACACGGTGAAAGTTATTGTGACGGATGGCCTAATTCAGATGATTCAGAAATTAGCCTAATTTCTGCCTAATTCAGAAATTAGCATTATAGTCTGCCATAGATAGCCTACAATGTCAAAAAGCCCAAAGCCCTCTGGTGCAGGGAGAAAAAAGTACAAGAGAAGAGGAAGAAAAAGGGGATAAAGACAGAGGTAAAGCGATATGTAATGAATGAACAGTTTATCTAATTGCATAGAAGTAAGATGATACTTGTAACGTTTGCTAATTAATGGCAGTTATTTTTACCTTAAACCTTACGTGCTGTTCGCATAAGGTGTTACACTCAGGATGTTTGAGGTCTCCAGAGACCCCAGACAGTAAAATGTAATTTTCTAATATAATCATGTCAGTTTTTTAAAGACATGTAATATCACTTTTTTAATTAATGCTTTTACTCTGCAGTTGTGCAGTTTTGGGGGGATATATGGTATTTTTAAAAAATGTATTAGTCTAAATCAGTTATGATATTTATATATACGGGTTTATTTAAAATAGCAACATTTTATGTAAAATTTACTTTAAAGAAGATCCACATTTTTCAGTTTCATTCATAGTGAAAACATGAAACGTGCCATAGTTTAGTGGAAGATTGCTGTCATCCACTGTAAAACAAACACTTTTAAGTAGTGCTCACTGAATAGTTTGTGCATGAATGCTAGATGTAATTACTCTTGCTATTTGTGTTTAGGCTGTAATGTGGCTTAGGTGCTATTTTTGTATAGTGTCACCATCATCAGCTCTTTTTTTGATAATGATGAACACAGTGATGGGGTAGAATTGACTGTGATGTAAAGGACAGCAGGTAAAATCTTGCCTAGGGCAGCAAATTGGTCAGGGTTGGCCCTGGCAGCCAGTATTAATTCCAAAAGAAAATCAGCAAATTCTTTGATAAAGTCTGTATGGTGCACTGGTGGCCTGTATACAGTAGCCAGTACAAATGTCAAATGGAATTTATCACTTACGCTAGATAACATTACATAAAGCACCATCACTTTAAAAGAATTATACTTAAAACTTGACCGCTGAGTAATACTGGAAATATTACTATAAATTACAGCAACACCTTCCCCTTTGCCTTTCAGATGAGGCTCATGTTTATAACAGTAATCTTGGGGGGTATACTCATTTAAAGTAATGTAATCGTCTGCACTGTTAAATTTTTTTTGTGAAATTACAGTATATTCCAGGTTAATAATTGCATTACTTTCACAGTAATTTCACAATAGGACTTCTCTTGTATCTAACTGCACTCTCAGAAATTTATTCTAAAGTTTACAGTACTTTGCTGACAATTTCAGTCAAGTTTTTACAATTGTACTGTAAAAAAGCTCGGTTTTACTGTAAGTTTACAGTATTGGAAAACGTCTCGGGTTACGCATGTGACCATGGTTCCCTGAGAACAGGGAACGAGACACTGCGTCCTAGAACGCTAATGGGGAATGCCTCCGCGGGAGCAGGTGTCTGAAACGCTATCAAATCACGCCAATCGTATTGGCCCGGCGACAGCCTATGACGTCACAACTAGTGCGACCTGAACGCACATAAGGGGCACCTAGAGAACAAGTCGACTCTCGTCTGAAGGGACTGTTCAGCAGGCGGCCCCGAGGCATGGCAGGGAGATGCAGAGTCTTGTTCTCAGGGAACCATGGTTATATATATGGGTATATATGTATATATATATATATATATACACACACACACACACACACACACACGTATATCGTAATCTAACACATAAAGAATAACCACCCCCTTTATTCCTTTCTACAGGGAGCTGATGTCACTGAATTTTAAATGGCTCTCACGAAAGGAAAGGTAACCTAAAGCTCAACCTGAGACCTTAAAGAGCAGAGGCCTAAATGTGGCCTGCCATACTCTGCAGTCTGAAAGGATGCGCTGACTAACAAGCTCTGTGCCGGACACAGAAGTGTTCCAAATGATGGAAAAAAAACACATCATCAGTCCAGCCTCAGGCCTGATGTAAAGCGCCATACCATACTACCTGCCATACTCATGCAGACTGAAAGGATGCACTCACTACCAAGCACGATGCGGAACAACAGAAATGTTCCTAATAATGGAACAAACTCAACATCGAAACATAGAAAGGCCAAGTTCTGTGCGAATGCGCAGATTCCGTCAGTCGTCATCGAAGAGAGAGTGACTCAACAGAAGGTGCGAGGGGGCTGTGTGTGCGTTGATAAACAAATGTAAGTTGCCTACTTAATCAACAGTTGATAATATTAAGGAGTAGGTGCAGCATTAGTACAATGTTATCCTGTTTCTGACAAACGAGTATTTATCAGTATTGAAGCCATTATCGTGTGCCGTCAGTGCCCATGAATGTGTTGATTATGTTCAATATTACTTGCCATCCGTAAGATATGTGTGTATATCTTGTGATCAGTGTTTGATATGTATGTATGGATGGATGTATTATCATCACATTTGTCGCTGATATATCTGCTTTTTATAGTTTATGTACGCGATGTTTCTAACTACATGCAGCTCGTTTAAATAACTTCACGATTAGTTTCGTTTTGAGTGTTTTGCTCTTTTTGACCACTGGGTGGCAGTATAAGAATTTATTGCTTGTATGTTTATTTCTTTAGTTCATTCTAGATTTAACTTGAGAACTTCTTTATTTGAGAGATTTGTAGCTGTTAATTTAAGTAATATTGTGTAATAATACTCAAGACATATTTGTATATCTTAATATATATCTTTATTTCTTTCCTTTGTAAACCACACCCAAATGTATACACACAAAAGCCTGTAAAGCCTGTGTACTGCTGTGTTGTGTACCGCCCAAACTGTCAACATTAAACCTCCTCTTTCATGAAACTGATCCGATTCAGTATGTTCTAACCGACACCCCATTGAGTATGGGGGGCGGAGCGTGCCATTGATTACCAACCATAGGAAACAGTCGTGTACTTTTTACGTGTGAGAAGGGGTACGTCGCAACACAGATGCGTGAGACCAACGCCGGAGAAGGGGCACGTCGCCACCACAATAAATTAATATCTTACCCTCATGTTTTTTCCTATATTTTCTTTATCAATCACTTTTTTTCTTTTACTTTCCTGTGTTCTGATGACACTGGATATATCCTTGATACAAATGGTGTATTGCATACAAAGTTGTATGTAATCTCTGTAGCCTACTGTTTAAAAACCTAATAATTAAAAAAAGAATTCATTCACTTTCTCTTTGAGATTAATGACTCTGCAAATTATACACCACCAAAGTCGCAATTTTATGTTATGTTCACGATTATTACCAACTTCAAATATAAGCACGTAAAATGTTATAATTATAATCTATAAACATAATATTCTGGGATGTCATTCTGAGCTTTTACTTTTGATAGTGGTAAGAATTTTAATTAATACAGCTGACTATACAATGTGTGAATAGATTAGCTCACAATATCAGACTATATGCAATATTGTTTTCAGGAGATGAAGTCATTTTAATAGCATATTTTCAAGAAATCAACAATAACAAAATATAGGAAAATACTATTCTAATCACAAATTTCATAACAATGCAGGTTAATTTTCATCTCAGTCTTACCAATTAACTTTCTTGTCTATCAATATAACTTTCCTTTGGCTACATTTTCACATTCACCTGCCAATTAATAGCCTATATCCTTATTAACTCAAGATATTGCATTACAGTAAAACAAATAGATTTGCTTTTAATAAAACAGTCAATAATAATAAAAAATTCTATACAGTTCTGAACCAAACAGAACATGAAATAGATAATGAAATATTAATACTTGAATTAGGTGTTGAGGCAGTTATCAAGGTGTTCAGGGTTGCATGATAATTACAGACAGATACATTTTGTATCTCTCCCTTATCTGACATACACCTTTCAGCAGACTCTACTAATGAGCTGATGAGTTGAATCATGTGTTGATTAGGGAGACATAAAAAGTGCAGTGCTCGGGGGGCCTCCAGAAACGTGGTTGGGAACCACTGCTGTACGCTATAAACATTCCATTTCCCAAGGCAAATAAAATGAAATGATGAAGAAATGTCAGGTGAGACATAAAGTGGAAGAAAATATTACAGTGTCCAGCAATCTATTAATGCAAAGGGTGTGATTAGAAGTAACAGAACACTTTAAAAAAAGATGGTTCTTCCCACAGAAAGAGAAACAAACGAGAGTGGAGATTCCTCAGCGGGAAAAGCTCTCACAAAAACATGTAAAGAACTCTCAAGTACTGAACTAACAAAGTTCTAACAAAGGACGCACAAGTCATGAGTGTCATCAAGCATCAAATATCTAAGACACGGATGTACACCCCGCTTGAAACAACTGCTTAAAAAGCCATTCTTACCTAGAACAGCATTTGAACAGCATTTAGACAAAACAGTCCCTGAAGACGAAAAGAGGACGATTTGTTCTCTAGGCGCCCCCATGTGCGTTCGGGTCGCACTAGTAGTGACATCATAGGCTGTCGCCGGCCAATACGATTGACGTGATTTGATAGCGTTTCAGACACCGGCTCCTGCGGAGGCATTCCCCATTAGCGTTCTAGGACGCAGTGCGAGAGATCAATCTACAAACAGTTATGAATTTGAAATAAGATATGGTAAAGATTCATGCTAAAATAAAGCTAAAACAAAATCATCATGCTAAGAATAGTGTTACGAAACTGATCCGAGACTTTAGGGTTGAAGATCCAAATGCAGCTTTATTGGTACAATCCAGAACCGTAATCCAAAATACAGGCAATGGGTCAAACATAGGTAATCAGTTTCAAATAAATGAACACACAACAAGGCAGTGAACATGGGAAAAAGGTTAATCCAGAAACAGGCAAGAAATCCAAAAAACCAAGAGACATAGAACCAGGGAAAATGCTCAGAATTGCAGTGTAACTACTAACAAAACCTCGCAGTGAATGACAAATTGAACAAGGATTATAGGCTGGGCTAAACAAGGTAATGAGCAACAGCTGAATGTAATGAGTGCTGATGAGTCCAGGCAAAGGATTACGGGAAATGTATTCCTTGTTGGTGTGGCAATAGTCCGGGGTGGAGTGCCCTCTGGTGGCAATCACGGGCACTCTCACTGGTGATCATGACAAATAGTTTGACTAACTTAAAATCAGCCAAATAGCTTATTTTATATTCTAGCTTGTCATTATTTTAACAAATGTTTTCATTTATCACACTTCTGAATTGGCTAGATCAGAAATTTGAATATGAATATACAAAGTCCAAGATACCAAGCAAAAGGAACACGCATCTCCATTACGGTGACTTCAAAAGAATTACAGTGCTAAACAATATAATTTCTTACAGTGGCATGGTTAAATACAACTTAATAATGTGAATTCACAGTAAAACAAGAGCAGTACTGTGAACTAAGTATCATTTTGCTGTTGATTACCAGAAATTCGTAAGAAAATGAGCATGCATGCATTTCACTGTAAATTTCTGACTACAGTAATATATTGTAAAATAATACTCTTTAGTCCTGTAAATTCCTGGCAATTTTTTACAGCCTTGTTTTAGCCAGCTCTCTGACAAACACAGCACATCTAGGTTATGATCTGTGATCACATCATTTAAAGTGCTTTTGTTGAAAGTTGTTCATCTGAATTATATCTGTTTTTTATTTGTTGAGCATCAATTACATTTTTACCCTTAAATGGGTCAGGGAGTGTTTTGTATTTTCTAGTTCAAGGAACAGACACAGTCTCTATATGGTGATATCTAGTTGAAAGAGTCTCTATGTGTTGGGATTCATCTGACTTCTGTGATATGAGACAGCTAGCAGATGGTCGGTTTAGCCAGTCTGCTTCCTGACCTGGGCCCCAGTTAGTCAAGTTTCAACTCTAAGACTATGTGCCATATTACTAGAGAGAAGAGCGGCACCACCCCAGGAGGGTTGAAGACCATCTCTTTTCAACAGGTCAGGTCTGCACCAAAAAAAATTTCCAATATTGTCTATGAACCCAATATTACTCTGTAGACACCACTTAGACATTTCTGCTATATTGTGGCCAAAAGACAAACCTGTAGAATTTTGCAACAAAGTCAGAGGAACTATAAATTTACTACAGCACAAACTCTTACCCACTAGATGGTGCCATAATCATACTTAGATCCCTAAATTAGCATTGCCAAAGATATGGTTCAGAGCATGTACATTGTATTTCCACTCCCTCATATGCTGGATATTAAATAAAAAGAAAACAATCACTACAAAATACGATGACTTATTTATAGCATCATCAGCAATATACTGTAAGGTTTTTTTGTGAAACCTTTCTTATTTTTTTTAATCCTAAAACTTCTTTCTGCTTATGAAAACCCCATATTTTAATGTGAACCCCACTATATATACATTTAATGGCTTGCCAAACACAAAACTACAACTGAAGTGCAAAAAGGTCATGTTTGGTTTGCAGTAGAATCATTTGCACCGGAGCTCTTCAACTGCGTCCTGTGGATTCTCTTCTGTCCAGCATCCCTCCTACTTGTGCGATTCTCAGGCTCTGTACGTCAGCAAAGTCATCATCCGCTTCTCCATGAGAGCCATCTGCTCACACACATGGAGCTGCCGCTTTACCCATCAGACACAAATGCAGTGCCTTTTGTGTCCCATGACACAGTTTGTTAGGGGGTAAGCTGTCATGTGTAAAGGGGAAAGTTGATAGGAATATGTAAATGATTTATGATCCCTCATTTTGCTGCAAATTATTCACAATGACTCACAAAACAGACAGTAAAAGATTAAATCCTGACAATGAGACTAATATAAAAGTACTTTATGTTGTTTTATGAGCCACTGACACACTTGACCCCACAGAAACCAGTTTGGGCTTCATTTAATAATTCATGGATTTTTATCCAGACATTTTTCATGGTTTATACATTAGAAAGTCTCTAACATGTATAAAATATGTATCATGTATATAAACCATGTAAATGATTAATATGATTAAATGACTTACTGTCAGGATATATACACACTGGACAAGAAGGTAAGTTTAAATCCAACACTTTATTTGGTCACACAGCAGGGTAAACTCAAGCAGGTGCAGCTATAATAGTAAGGACTGGAGCAGAGTGCAGAAGTACTACTGTTGTTGTGTCACAGAATGTAGTTTTACATGTAGTTTATAAGTGAGACTATAGTTATTTAGACCTCACATATGTGACTTGTATATAAACATAGCTCCAGGCCGTCAGTGGCCATTTAGCGCTCATGTACCCGCCGAGAACAGATATTTCTCGGCCAGTCCTTCGGGAATTTGCTGCTGGCTCTTATATAGATAATGTTTGAGACATAATTCATTTTGGCTATATCAAATGGGCAATTTTTGAGCATATTATTAATCTTTTACTTATTACATAGCAAATCAATTTGGCTAAGGGCAAAGTTTATAACATTTTTTATTTAACTGAAATCCTGTACTATAACTAGCGACATGGCTCTGTATCAGCATGGCTGTGATTGCCTACGGCACTTGGCCACAGCCGAATCACAGCCATGGTGATATAGAGCCATATTGCATGGCTATGAGTGTGATGTTGCATTTATACAACAGTTCAGCGGCACAAGTTTGTAAATAAATAACAAACAACAACAACAGAGTGTCTTTAAAAACCCTCTTTTGTTCTGAACTATTTCCTTCCGTCATGGATTCAAATCTCAAATTGACAGTTTAACATGACAGCGCTTAGTCAATGCATTTGTAAGTTGTGTCTTATAAGGTGTTGTTTAAAGTATTCTGTTCTGACCAATTGCATAGCTTGAGCAAAGGCTTAACAGATAGTGTACAACTTGAGAAATGAATTCCAGAAAGCAGTCTTCATAACTTTAGTGATTTCTCTTCTCAATATTTTTCAGCGGAACCGCAATTCTAGAAGAAAATAGTGTCAGTTTCAGTCAGTTCAGTGTTGATTTAGTTCCATTGTAAAAAAAAAAAATCAGTTGTTAATTTAGTGCATTTCATCTATATATATTATCTATATAATATTGTTGAATAGTAGGTGTCCCCAACTAAGCAAGCCAGAGGCAACATTGGCAAGGAACCCAAACTCCATCAGGTGGCAAAGTTCCAGTTCTCCTCTGGTCAACAAATGAACACTGTAAGATTATGATTCATGTGGTATCACAATTCAGAAGTCAGATTGGGATTGGAGCCAATCTCTGAGCATTCAAAATATTTAATTCAGTTCCATCTGGTTGAAGTTTCATCACTCCAGAATGGAGACGGGTTTTGCTGAGGATCTGTGCCGATGGCTGTTGTGTCGATGAGGCCTTCACAGGGGATTGTCTAGTTGACACAATCTCTGCTGACATTTAGGACTGTGATGAGGTCATGTGAATAGGTGCAGGTCCACCATCTGGATATGGACCAGATCTGTCTGACTGTGGCCCCATTGGGATCAGAATGAGACAGACAGACTAATATTAGCGTAGATGCCATTCTTCTTACGATGTAACAAGTACAGTGGGTGTTATAGGAAGTGTTCCCAGTTCTGGTTGACCTAATTCATGCAGCCTAACTATGATTAACTGATTTGACTAATAGAAATTGATAATGTTTTGTGTGTATGCCAGGTTGAAGAGATTTGTTTTTAGTCTAGATTTAAACTGACAAAGTGTGTCTGCTTTCTGAACAAGGCTAGGAAGATTATTCCAGAGTTTGGGTGCTAAATAGGAAAAGGATCTACCGCCTGCCGTTGATTTTGATATTCTAGGTCAGTGGTTCTCAAACCTGTTGTGGAGTACCACCAGCACTGCACATTTTGTATGTCTCCCTCATCTATCACACCTGATTCAACTCATGAGCTCATTAGTAGAGACTGCAAGACCTGAAATGGTTGTGTTAGATAGAGGTTTGAGAACCACTGTTCTAGGTATTATCAACTGGACAGAATTTTGAGATCGCAATAGACGTGAAAGACTATAATGCGTTTAGATCTTGCTCAAGTACTGGGGAGCTAAACCATTTAGTGTTTTGTAAGTACAGATGCTAGAAATGTGGCTTTCAAATGAAAAATTGGCATCAAAGAGCACACCTAGGTTCCTAGCTTATGACAAAGATTTGACCGAGCAGCCATCAAGTGTTAGACAGTATTCTGGGTTATTATGTGCGGAGGTTTTTGGTCCAATAATTAAAACAATAATTCCATTTTTTTTTTTTTCAGAATTAAGTAGTAGAAAATTACTAGCTATGCATTCCGTTAATTTTGTGAATTGATAAGTTTCATCAGGGCGCGAAAAAATATAGAGTATCATCAGTGTAACAGTGTAAACGGACGCCATGCTTTCTAATGACATATCTCCCAACGATAGCATGTACAGAGTGAACAGCAACGGTCCTAGTACTTAGCCTTGCGGTTCTCCATACTAGGAATGCGCAGTGTACCGGTACTGGGAAAATACCAGTATATATTTTATTTCAAATGGTACAATATTATGATTTGGTCATTTCTGGATATACTGCTGTTCCGAAGTTCACCGCTAGGTGGTAGTGTGCTACCCAAACTGACGCGAAACTGAGCTGACAGGAAAAAAAAAAGAGATACATTTCTAGTTTCAACATTATTTGTTCTTCAGATATTCCTCTTTAGAAGAAAAAAGTATCAGCTGAATGCAGAGTGACCCGCATTTGGTTTTTGACCACTGAAAATGTGTACAATTTACCATGTAGGCCTACTCATGGAGCCACATTAACATGTCCATATATCTGGGATCGACTCATCGAGGGCTTTAAAATGAAGGTGTTTGTTAAAAACCAAAATATAAAAGGATATTAAGATATATTTAATACGTCTTGAGTTACAGGCATGCAAACTTGAGGCAAAAAACACAAGTTCTTTTTGCCATTTTTGAACTGTCACCGCTGGCATGAAACAAAAAGAGCTAAAGTCAACAGATTTTACTAATAGACCTGCCAATCTCTGTGTAAAAATAGAATAATGCTGCTGCCATCTTTCTAATGTCATTTTTACACCCCTGTAAATTGGCTCCAAATCTCGAAAATTTTCATTTTGAAAATAGTGGATTACTCAGTAAATATACATCTGTGACATTTAATATTTTGGCTTTCATCAATATTTATGTTTGTCTTTCCACAGAAAAAAATTATTAACAAAATAAAAAAATTTGAGAAGGGACCTCTGATTGAGTTGACACGGAATGACCAGCCTATTACACATGCGATGAGATACTACACTATTTTTAATTCCCGTAAGACATAACCGACTGTGTTTATGTGAATACTCACTAAGACAGACAATTTAACATAACTTTGTGTGTATTTGGCGCCTTGTGTGTGCGCAAAGAAACTTTCAGAGAGCTCCCAACAGACAGAGGTGGAAAGTAGCCTAACTAATTACAAATACTTTCGTTACAGTACTTGAGTACATTTTCGTTCTTTTTTTCTACTTTTTTAAATTGTGGTACTTTCACTTTTACTTTTGTTGAATGAAAATAAAGTATTCAACTTTGCTACATTTGTTTTTCACCAAAAGTACAAAGTACTTTAAAAAAAGGCGCCGACGGAGCAACAGGGCTAGCTGGCATTTGACAGGCACTTTTCAAACTATTGCAGTGGAGCCCTGCAATTCAGCCAATAACGGACAGGTCTGACTTAGGTGCAAACCAATCAAAAGCGAATTGTAGCAAATGTGAAGTGAGCTATGCTCATATTCTGATTTTAAATTGTAATTTTGGTAGCTCCTGAAATAAGCCATACCACTGATATTACCAGAGCACTGAGCAGTTGAAGTAAATAGAAAACTCGGCTCATACAAGGACGCAGTTATTGTCTAAAATGCATGCACACAGTTCACTTTAAAGGTAAAGCTTGCCCTCTTTAACAATGCAGTTAAACTAAATGTAGGAAGCAAACTTTGAAATAACCTCAACATTAGCAACAACTGTGATATAAGAGCGCATGATTTATCTGTCAATCAGATGCACACAAAAGTGTAGTTCATTACTATAGCAACAGTAGACTCCAGGCACATTTTCGGTAGAACAAAAAAAAAAAAAGAGAGCGTTTTATTTAACATGCTAACCCGTACCCCACTTAATTTTTTTTACTGGCACTTTTCTCTTCAGTCAAAACGTCTCTATCTGCAGGTCTTATGTCCATATAAGGGATTTGCTGGAACATCTTAAAGGGGGACTTTTAAATACACTGTTTGGAAGTTAGTCGGGCCGATACCCACAACAAACGTCAAACCAATCAGCATTAGGGGGCATATGACGGTCGAGGAGAGAGAACGAGCAAGAGGGAGATTTGAAAATAATAAAAAAAAAATGCAGAAAGAAAGATGAGACACAATACAAAAGAACTCGAAAGAATATCACTGGAATGAAGGTTTATGACTGGGCAATCGCTTTAGGACCCGCGTTTATATTAGAAAAGCTTTCCAGCACTGAAGAGAGCTAAGTAGGAAAGCCTGAAAACAGACGCAGAGACTGCTTTGATCCCGCTACTCATGTGAGTAACACTGGGTTTTGATTGTCTGGAGCTGCTGTGCTGAGAATGCAGTGTTTAGCGTCATTGTTAATGCACTCGCCTCGCATGCCAGCGGCGATTGGGCTGGGATTTGAGACCGACTTGGAGCAGGGTGGTTGGGATTGGAGTGTGAGTTTTGGAGGCGGAGCAATGAAGAGAGGGGTGGGTTTGTTTGGGTTGATTTCAGATATCAGCAATGTCCAACAGCATTGTTCAAATTCTACTTAGAGCACCTTTAAGTTTAATACTTCTATGAGTCTCACTTGTGGACTTTCTGCACGAGGGCGCCCTCCGGCTTCCAGTGAATGAAACAGAAATTACATGAGAGTGTTTAGCTCCATCTTTTTTTTTTTTTTAACTTCGCCTCATTTTGGGTAAAAATAATACTAAAGTACTTTGTAACTTAGTAAGTCAGCAAACTACTTATTTACTCTTTACTCTTACTCTTATATTATTTTTCAGTACTTCTACTTGTACTCAAGTAAATTATTTCTTAAGTAGCAGTACAATTTTTTAGTACTGTTTCCACCACTTCCAAGTACTACTGACTGATATAAAATAGCTTGGATGTTCAAATTGGCAAGGTTTAAAAAGACGTGGGCAAGTGATTTCCGCCAGCTGTCCCAAAATGCGCACAAGAGTGTTGTATTACAGCGCGCAGCTTGCTTTTATACTGCAGGCATGATGTCTTTTGAGGTCAGAAGCAATTTGCTAATTTTGAGAGCTAGAGAGGGGAGAAACTTCTCACAAGAAACTTTTCAAATTACTGATTTGATGTGATAATCTGTGTTGATTAATTTTCTAATAAACATTTGCGATAATTTCCCACTTTATAAATGCAAAACCTGCGAGAATGAGTAAAATGAGGTGCAATACCCATGCCAAAATTCAGACCCTGTATAACATCAGTTTAATATCAATATTTTGGTATTAGATTGTGGTACTGTACCGAAGCCAAAATTGTGGTATCGAGCCATCCCTACTCCTTACTGAACTTGTGATCGGTATGATACCTATTCTTTTACTGCTACAAACTTATTATGGTGTTATCATGATTTGAACCATGCCAATGCAGTTCCACTAATGCCAATGTAATTTTTGAGTCTATTCAAAAGAATGTTGTGGTCGATATTGTCAAATGCAGCACTAAGATCCAGTAACACTAATAGAGAGATACAACCACGATAATAAGAGCAAATCATTTGTAACTCTCATTTGTAATGAGAGCAGTCTCAGTACTATGGTACGATCTAAATCCTGACGGGAAATACTCGCAGATACTATTTCTTTCTAAAAAGGAACATAGTTGTGATGATACTGCCTTTTCTAGTATTTTTGACAGAAAAGGTAGATTCGAGATTTGCCTGTAATTGACTAATTAATAAAGGATTATTTTGCGTTTTTTTTTTTTAATAAGAGGTTTAATAATAGCCAGCTTAAAAGTTTTCGGTATGTATCCTAATGACAAAAATGAATTAATGATATCAAGAAGAGAATCTATGACTTCTGAAAGCATCTCTTTTAGTAGCTTAGTTGGTATAGGGTCTAACATACATGTTGTTGATTTTGATGATTTAATGAGTTTAGACAATTCTTCCTCTACTGATACTGATGTGATACTGTAGTAGACGGTTGCATGGTTATAAACAAGTGCAACCATAATCAAAGTACTCTCTCAATATTCAAAGTGCAAATAAGAGACCAAATTTTTCTTCAAGCATAATACAGAGCTAAGAGATGGTTAACACTACACAGCACAGCCTAAGATAGCTTTCATATTGGGAGATATTTGCATGCACCAGGGAGCCGATTTATAACTGCGGGGTATTGAAATGGCGTTTGAATATGGCGTTTACTTTCGCATGTAGTCTGTGAATAGGGAGCGGTGGCAACCGTTATCTAGCTGAATTAAATGGTTTTTATTTTTATAAAAAGCAAAACGACAGTGAAGGTGTAATGTAAACGTAGCAGTGGCATATTCTATACTAACTTCACCCTCATACTCCGTCATGGCAATATCGCGAGACAGCTTTTCACCTCGACGAGAAATCTATATCTAGAGAAATGTGTCCTTGGCTGACATTAATGCTAATCAAAATTAAATAAGTACCTTAAAGAGAGTTAGAATTCTGAAGTTTTTGAAATACATTATACATGAAGTAATATTGTGCTCATTGTTCAAGGATTTCCCACAAATATTCCTTCACTCTGCCTCTGAAACTAGGTCTGAAGTAGGACACAGGCTGTCTTCTTTGATGTTTTTCCTCTAAGCAAAATATCCACTTCAAATGGAACCAGAAACAGTTATAATGCATGTGCATCCATCAGAGCAGAACATTTCAAGCAGTATGAATCAGTCACATTTGATACAAACTACCAAAGAAATGCTAAAAGTTTTATGTGCTAAAATCAATTATAAAGACTCTCTGCTTTTTCAGGACAGATGTATTCACTCCACATTATTTGTAAACAACTGCAGCGGAAGGGCTCAAATAAGTGGTATGTAGAACAGATCCCTAGACGCACACCAAGGACGCTACAAAGTAAAACTATGGGACAGTGTGGAACAGATGGGAGAATAAAAATATCTGCCCTCCTATACACACCATGTCAGCAAAAACCTGCCTTCAGGCACAGCGTTAGCATGATGAACCAGAATAAGACCACCACAGTAATTATTTAGTCCAGATTGAGACCAGCACAGTAATGAGCGAGACCAGAATGAGTCCAGCACAGTTATGAGTCAGACCAGAATGAGACCAGCACCGTGATGAGTGAGACCAGAAAGAGACCACCACAGTAATGAGTCAGACCAGAATGAGACCAGCACAGTAATGAGTGAGACCAGAATGAGACCAGCACAAATACCAGAATGAGACCAGCACAGTAATGAGTCAGACCAGAATGAGACCTCCACAGTAATGAGTCAGACCAGAATGAGACCAGCACGGTAATGAGATCAGAATGAGACCATTACAGTAATGAGTGAGACCAGAATGAGACCAGCACTGTAATGAGTGAGACCAGAAGGAGACCAGCACAGTAATGAGTCAGACCAGAAAGAGACCAGCACAGTAATGAGTGAGACCAGAATGAGACCAGCACGGTAATGGGTCAGACCAGAATAAGACCAGCACAGTAATGAATGAGACCAGCACAGTAATGAGTGAGACCAGAATGAGACCAGCACAGTAATGAGTCAGACTAGAATGAGACCAGCATAGTAATGAGTGAGACACAAATGAGACCAGCACAGTAATGAGTGAGACCAGAATGAGACCAACATAATAATGAGTCAGACCAGAATGAGACCAGCATAATAATGAGTCAGACCAGAATGAGACCACCACAGTAATGAGTGAAACCAGAATGAGACCACCACAGTAATGAATGAGACCAGAATGAGACCAGCACAGTAATGAGTGAGACCAGAATGAGACCAGCACAGTAATCAGTGAGACCAGAATGAGACCACCACAGTAATGAGTAAGACCAGAATGAGACCACCACAGTAATGAGTCAGACCAGAAGGAGACCAGCACAGTAATGAGTCAGACCAGAATGAGACCAGCACAGTAATGAGTGAGACCAGAATGAGACCACTGCAGTAATGAGTGAGACCATAATGAGACCAGCACAGTAATGAGATCAGAATGAGACCATTACAGTAATGAGTGAGACCAGAATGAGACCAGCACTGTAATGAGTGAGACCAGAAGGAGACCAGCACAGTAATGAGTCAGACCAGAAAGAGACCAGCACAGTAATGAGTGAGACCAGAATGAGACCAGCACAAATACCAGAATGAGACCAGCACAGTAATGAGTCAGACCAGAATGAGACCAGCACAGTAATAAGTCAGACCAGAATGAGACCTCCACAGTAATGAGTCAGACCAGAATGAGACCAGCACAGTAATGAATGAGACCAGAATGAGATCAGCACAGTAATGAGTCAGACCTGAATGAGACCAGCACAGTAATGAGTGTGACCAGAATGAGACCAGCACAATAATGAGATCAGAATGAGACCATTACAGTAATGAGTGAGACCAGAATGAGAGCAGCACAGTAATGAGTCAGACCAGAATGAGACCAGCACAGTAATGAGTGTGACCAGAATGAGACCAGCACAATAATGAGATCAGAATGAGACCATTACAGTAATGAGTCAGACCAGAATGAGACCAGCACAGTAATGAGTGAGGCCAGAATGAGACCAGCACAGTAATGAGAGAGATCAGAATGAGACCAGCACAGTAATGAGTCAGACCAGAATGAGACCAGCACAGTAATGAGTGAGACCAGAATGAGACCAGCACAGTAATGAGTCAGACCAGAGTGAGACCAGCACAGTAATGCGTGAGACCAGATTGAGAACAGCACAGTAATGAATGAGACCAGCACAGTAATGAGTGAGACCAGAATGAGACCAGCACGGTAATGAGTGAGACCAGAATGAGACCAGCTCAGTAATGAGTGAGACCAGAATGAGACCAGCACAGTTATTAGTGAGATCAGAATGAGACCAGCACAGTAATGAGTGAGACCAGAATGAGACCAGCACAAATACCAGAATGAGACCAGCTCAGTAATGAGTGAGACCAGAATGAGACCAGCACAGTTATTAGTGAGATCAGAATGAGACCAGCACAGTAATGAGTCAGACCAGAATGAGACCAGCACAGTAATGAGTCAGATCAGAATGAGACCAGCATAGTAATGAGTGAGACCAGAATGAGACCAGCACAGTAATAAGTCAGACCAGAATGAGACCACCACAGTAATGAATGAGACCAGAATGAGACCAGCACAGTAATGAGTGAGACCAGAATGAGACCAGCACAGTAATGAGTGAGACCAGAACGAGACCAGCACAGTAATAAGTCAGACCAGAATGAGACCACCACAGTAATGAATGAGACTCAGGTTATGTATGTAACCATGGTTCCCTGAGAACAGGGAACGAGACTCTGCGTTTACCGCATATGGGGAACGTCACACGTGAACCGATGTCTGAAAGCCAAGTATCAAACCACTCCAATCCTATTGGCCGGCGACAGCCTATGACATCATCATAGCGCGACCCGGAAGTATATAAGGGGCGCCTAGAGAATCAGTCAGTATCTTATCGTCTTGAGGGACTGTTCAGCAGGCAGCCCCGAAGCATGGCAAAGCAACACAGAGTCTCGTTCCCTGTTCTCAGGGAACCATGGTTACATATGTAACCTGAGACGTTCCCTTTCGAAAGGGAACTCAACTCTGTGTTTACCGCATATGGGGAACGATATACCCACGCCGCCATGCTTGAGGAGAGTGCATGCCAGATGGCTAGACAAATGTCAAGCAGTTTCGAAAGAAACGCCAGATAGCAACTCACCCTCGGGTCACACAAAGGCTGTCAGTGACAGCATTCCCTACGGCCAACAGCCCAAGCTGAGCCTCAAAGAGGCCTTCCGTAGAAAGCCTACCAAGGCTGCTCAAAGGCTTCTGGGACCAAATCTTCCGCAAAAGAGAGGTCCCTTTAAGGGAATGTGGCCAGGGAACCGAAAGGAACCCCGGCCAGTCACTAGAAGGGGAACATAGTTACCCCAATGCCACCAGGGAGGCCGACCTGGTCTGATAGAGGACAAACTTAGTCTTGGCCAACCCTGTCTGAATACAGAATCTTTCAGAAGCATACAGAAGCATTCTTCAGAGAAGACAGCAAGTAAGAGCGACTCAAAAAGGCAGTAAGCAACTCAAACCCACGCGTAGAGATGGGCATCCTGGAGAGCAGAACTCAGCTGAGTGCTAGGGACCCTCTTATTGAGGGGAGTATACTCTGCTCAATCCTAGGATCTACTCAGCGCCTGATTATTTGCACTGAGGAGGCTGTGCGCTAAGAAACCCTGATGAAGGGGAGCACAAACCAGCCTGGGGCTGATCCTCAACGGGAGGCCTCAAGGAAGCCTTCAACCAATGATCAGCTTAGGGAGCTAAGCACTATACAAAACAACCCTAACAGGGGAGTACAAAGCTCAACCTAACAGATAGACCATACTGTAGGCACATAATCATGGAGGCCAGAGAGGGGCCTACAACATGACAATAGTTCTGCGTAGAGTAGAAACTCACACATGCTAACATGTCAGTCACAACAGTGGGAAAAACCAAGGGCGGCCTGTCAAGGCCAAGCCCCTGAACACCAATCTTGCTGGAAGCAAGAATCAACCACATGACAGTAACAGCTACATGTAAGCACCATGTGAAGCTACATGTAAAATCTGCTGAGGTTTCAACACCCAGAAATGGGGGTGGGAAAGCTTCAAGGGCGGCCTGTAAAGACCAAGCCTCCTAAAAAGCTAGCTTGCTGAATGCAAGCACCCACAAACACATGATTCGTTCAAAAAAGAGTCAAACCAGCAGATAAGACTGTAGAGTGCCCACAAAAAGTCCACCTAACACAATCCAACAAGCAGTGCACTCAGTAAAAGAACCTTTTACTCTTTAAAGCAAGATGAGTACAACATACGCCATCATGATCTAAAGGAGGCCCAAAAAACAGGCCTACAACTTCAGACAGACACGTGGCGTCAGCTTGTGGCAGTGTTTCGAGCTCCAGGAAGAACAAACAACCGAACTACAAGGAGGTTAATAAGTCACCTGGGGCCCTGGCCAACCAGCAGTGTACTCAGTAAAACACCTCTAAACTCTCTCAGCGAGAGGAGTACACTATTACATACACCCACATGTTCTCAAAGGAGGACCCAGGCATTAATCTAGTGGCCACTAAAGTTCTAGGAGAAAAACAGAACCAGCGTATTTATGAGGTAGCTACTTAGCTCAACTAGAGCTAAAACATGAACCAAGCTCAAGGAAGCAAATTTAGAAAACCGAACCGCAGTAAGGTTTACTACAGAAATCATTTTGACCCTCTGACCTCTCACCCTGAGAGGTCAGCCACTCAGCCACGTACTCAGTAAAAACACTTTTTACCCTCAAAGTGAGAGGAATACACAAACGAACGCCAACATGCTACACAGGAGGCCTAGAAGGCCTACAACTTGCAAAACACGTGGCATCGGCTAGTGGCAATCCTGACCACACCAGCCAGCAGGCCATGTACTCAGTAAAAACACTCTAAAATCAAGAGGAGTACACACTCCGACACAAAACTCTACGAGAGGCCTTACCTAGGGCCTACTCTTAACAGAGACGGGCGTGGCCTAGCGGCGGTGATGAGACACAGAACTGTGCCAACATGTAATCTGAAAGGAGGCCTTAGCGGGGCCTACGACTTCAAACACACGTGGCGCCAGCTAGTGGTCTAAAAGGGGACCAAGCTCAAAGGGGACCAGCTCTAACCCAAACAGTTGTGGGAAGCTAAACACAACCTGAGCTAAGTCTATACATTCCAACAAACCAAAACTTAAGCAGTTACAAGGCACAATGAAATGCTAACATGGTCTAAGGGAGGCCTACACAAGGCCTACTACCTCAAACAGACACAAGCATAGACCTGTGGCAGTGCTAAACAAAGTGAGCAAAACTCATGACCATATGCCAACAACACTTGTAAACACAAGCTGCTAAACTAGAAGGAGGCTGAAACCATTAGAGCCTACAACTCCTATAGTTATATGCAATATAGCTGTTGTGGCAATGATCAAACTAGTGGGAGCTAACAGAAACCAAACTGAAAGTGAGGTTCTCTACACTCAACCTGAGTGTGCAATCCAACAGGTCCACTCAGTGAAACACCACAAACCCTAACCGGGGAGTACAGTAGTCACCACGCTCTTGACTAGAGGCTAACACAAGCCTACTAATATGAGAACAGGTGTTAACCTGTGGCAGCACTAGAGTAAACCTCACATACATGTAGGGCAAAGGCTAGAACCCAAAGCAAACATAAGCTTTGTAAATACATGCCATCCTAAAAAGGATAAATGCTCTCACCAAACAGAATTACAGATCTGTGCTGAACCCTAGAGAACGGAAGCTAAAAAGCTAGCACCGTGGCTCAAACTTGAATGTTAATTCAAGGGGCTCAGGGGAAAGACAAATTCAGGGGAAAGACAAATTCACAGCATGAAAAAGTTCTAGAGAGTGGGGCCTAGCAAACACTGCATACACTTATCTACGCAAAGATAAGGCCCTTAGAAAAATATTCATAAAGGGCCCATAAAGGGACACAAAGAGAGGGAATCGATTACCGATGGAGCTGGCGTCCGCGATTGATCACCTCCCTTAAAACCTGCTTCTTCCTCCTCAAGTCCCGCCGTCTCTGCGACTTGCTTCGAAAAGGAGGAGACAGCCATACTGGACCTCTGGTCCTGTCTCTGAGCCTCAGCTCGAGACGGACCAGCCTCCTGGCTGTCTACATGCTCAGAAAAAAACTATACAAGAAAAACAAGGTCGACATATTATAAAATATAGACCCAGCTTACCTTCCTGTGGCTCGAAGACCGAAAATTCCTCATTTTCCTTTTTCTCTACATGAAAGGATAGAATCTAGGGTTCTTTTAAGCCTAAAAGAGCCTCTCATTATCAAACCGGAAAAGCGGGCCTTCAGAAAAATAATCACCATGGGCCCAGCCATCAGTCTGACTATAAGAAGCATCCGAGCATGTTATATGTTTATAAAATATATACATATACATATATAAATATATATATATATATACTTATATATATATATATATATATATATATATATATATATATATATATATATAGGAGGCGGAAGAAGAAGAGGAGAGGGCAGATGTAAATTGCCCTTGCAGCTGGGGGGTCGATCACAAACGCCGCTGTTGTTTATAATCGATCCTCCATCTTAAACTCGCCTCTTCCACCTCCCGTCTGTCTGGGCCAAGATTCAGATCTGAATGGCTAGGGTTTTTCCATGCCCTCCCGATCTCAAACATGGAGATCAGGAAGGAAATGGAAGGCTCACGGGAGCTGCAGAGCTATGGACAGAAATAAACCGCTCGTCGAGCCGTCCGCGTGCGGCCCCTTTCTTAACGCGCCCTCACGGCAGCTGCAGTCTGCCAGAAGCGCGTCACACAAACTCCAGCAGCTCCGCATATACAGCAGCCAGAAGAGCGCTCGCTGCCGGACGTGATGACGTCAAACATGGACGTCATCGTCATCCAACAACTCATCCTTGTCAGCCCCAGGGGGCTGAGAGAGAATACGCCTCTCTCAAACTTCCCAACGGGCTCACCTGCAAGCCCCATGATTGCAGCCGCCGTTTTGCCTCAGCACAAACGGGGCCAGAATCACCAGGCACAGATGCGGACACCTCTTCCCTTGAGAAGAGTTCCAAATGAGAACGGAGCGTCCCGATAGGACAGAAAAACAGTAAATAACAGAAAAACACAGTAAATAACAGAAAAACACAGACAGCACCCTCAAGCACTGTCTATGCGCGCTCCTCTCCCAGACAGAAAAACGCCCAGAATGTGTATATCAAGTGTCAAAACCTGGGACACGAATGAGCACACTCTCTGAAACGTTTGTAAGGCATAATATAAGATTCCCTTACCGGATTCGATACAATCGCGATCAGACAAAACAGTCCCGAAAGACGAAAAGATACTGACTGATTCTCTAGGCGCTCCTTATATACTTACGGGTTGCGCTATGATGATGTCATAGGCTGTCGCCGGCCATTTTTCATTTTTAACCACAAATTAACAGTGATTTAACCATATTTAACCATTTAATTAAAAGTGTATGTTCATTTTCAGAATTTGCATATTCGTTAACTAAAACTCTGGGACAATACAATGACATAAGTTATATATAATTTTCCTGCTCTCATTGTCAGGTACTGCTGCAGGAAACAGGTGAAGGAAGACGGAGAATTTCAGAACACGTAGTTTAATATATAATCAGACTGGCAACAGGTAGCAACACGTACATAGAGACGATACCGGACCATGAACTGAACTAAGACAGGAACTTAAATACACAAAGGTAATGACGAACAGCTGTGAGATGATTAGTGTCCATGGTGATAGAAGACTGGCGGGAACAGAGAAGCACATGACGATCAAAACAAACGGAACATGACAGTGACTGTGACATTTCATCCCCCTCCAGCAAGGCGCGTCCTCGCACTGTAATGGAACTTCAACAGGGGTTCTGGAGGTGGACGGAGGGATGGTGATGGAGTGGTGAAGGGAGGACAGCGATCCCCTGGCGGCATTGGTGGTGGATGGCCGATGGCGCAGACCCAGAGCTCCCCAGAACCGACAGTCCACGGCAGAGTCGAGGATGGGAGGAGCCCAGATGGTGTTGGGCGGACTGACGGCATTTGGGGGACGACCGACGGAGACTCGGCAGGTGGATTCCAGGGCAGAGATGGCGAGCTCCTGCGACGTCACCGAGGTCTCCCAAGCCAGCCGACGACTGACAGAGGTGAAACAGGAGATCCCGAAGGCTAAGGTGACACCGGTGTAACGGAGGACAGAGGCAACACCTGAGGCGAAGGAGGAACCCCCTGTAGCCGTAGGGGTGGAGGGATGGAGTGGAACGGACAGCCCGCAAGTCCGTGGCGAAAGAGGCGGGACGACTGACCAAGGGGGAGCCAGCCGGACAAGGGAGACCGGAGGAGCCGTCAGTCGGTGGGTCTCCGGTGGAACCGTAGGTGGGAGGAGCCTGGACGGAGCCGGCAGGTCGACAGGCCGATATGGAGCGAAGAGGTCGACGGTGGGAGGCGAAGCCATAGGATCCTCTTGCCTGGGCACTGCGGATGGACGAATGACCTGCGGCTCGACGTCACAAGGATTCTCCGCAGACGGCGCAGGGCTGGAGACATCCGGCAGCGATGGGACTGGAGGACTGGCTGAGCACGGCGGTGACGTCAACGTGGGCAGAGGAACGGTAAGGAAGACAGAGTTCATAATATAGTCCATGGAAAATGCCGATGATGATGATGATGATACCGGGTGGGATAGGGTGGGAGTCGAATCCTCGCTGAAGTCAATCAGCCAGTCCTCCCTCTCCATAGTCGTCTCTCCCTCGTCCGCAGATGTCGTGGGCTCACACCCCAGATGACGTTTGCTGAGACTCCTCTTCTGGGGCGCGGGTCACCTCTGTCCTCAATGCTTTGAGTACTCCGTGGTCCATGGGGACGATCCAGGCTCTGGGTCTAGCTGTGCTCTGGACCGGGGATGGACACTCTCCAGACACCTGATGATGGCTTCTTTCCAGTTGAGTCCAGAGGTGTCTGGGAGGTCCATGGGATGATGGTAGTTCGCCCTGATCCAGAACAACGACTTCAGGGTCTCGTCGTCGTTGGGGCAGGTGAGTGCAAGATGAAAAAAGTTCTGTGTGAACAAACAAAAATCGCAAACTTATTTGTGTAATCCATTCTTGGGTCCGGTATTCTGTCAGGTACTGCTGCAGGAAACAGGCGAAGTAAGACGAAGAATTTCAGAGCACATAGTTTAATATATAATCAGACTGGCAACAGGTAGCAACACGTACATAGAGACGATACCGGACCATGAACTTAACTGAGGCAGGAACTTAAATGCACCACATGACAATCAAAACAAACAGAACATGACAGTGACCGTGACACTCATTATCGAGCTAATTAATAAACAATCCACTTTGTACTGAATTTTTCAATGAGTCACAGCTCATCTTCATCAAAACACGAAACACAACAGTGCCTTCTCGTTTGCTCACAATACTCGCATTGAAATCTGCCAGAAAATATAAAAAGCGCTACACCTGTACAACCTTTCTGGCAAAGCTAACAAATGGGAAGTGCTTATGGCCTAGACGGGAACACTTCTCGTGCCTCTGGGGGAACACAATGCACACACAGTGCACCATCAGACCTGTACTACTAGATCCAGGGCTGTGTACGAGCACATAAATGCATTGAAACCCGCTCTTCCATCAACAGAATACAGAATCTGCTGGCAGCTGATGCCTACAGTCAGTTCAGGCTGGTATGGAGGCTTGAACACAGTATTGTTTGCTCAATATAGTACAGATCTCAGGGGGGAGTATCAGAACGCCAGAGTTCTTAACATTCCCTCAAAAATGCACGGCAAAAAATGGGTCATGCTCGGAACCGTTTCCTATTTCTGTGATGTCAGCCATTGTGTATGGAAGCTGTGCATCATGCTGATGTGTTTGATCACTCCCTTGACCTGGATAATCGTTCTATGAGGGATATTTCACTTCTATATTTTATATTTGATCATTTAATAAGCTGGATAAATAAAATAGGGCAGGGCATTGGGCTATATTAGAGTCTGTTTTCTAACTTCTCTATTAAGACTGCAGAAATGTTTGAAAATAATGATGCACTGAAATGGAAATTCTGACTTATTTGTAAAATAATGTAAAAAGAGCTTAAAGATCAGAGAGATTTACTAGCATGCCATCTAACTATATTCGGAGGCATTTACGCTTGACTGGAAATTCATTTTGTAGCAGAGAGGCTCTAAGCCCTGATGAAATATTTGAATTTTATCCTGAAGTTACATTTATTTTTCATCAACATTTATATATATATCTATATATATTTATCTCAAACCTATTCTCTCTTATTGCTATTTTCCAAAGAAAACAAACTGACAGTTATATATGAAAAATATAGGCTATGTCCCTGTGCACAGTCCTTTCTGAAGAGAGAAAAATAATGAATCTGGCATCTTGACAGTGTTTCTGTTCACTTGATGAAATGATTTATTCTGAAGTGTGTACAGTGGATCTCAGTTAGTCTCCTTCCATGCTGATGTATTTAATAGCAAGTGAGCATGTAGTGGATTAGCAGTGGAAATGAGACACATTGCCAGTGCCACAGGGGTATTTATTAGATACTCACCATGGTACTTAGTCATGGCCCCAAAATTGTTTAGACAAGTATTTATCATTGACAATGAAATAAAATACATAAAACATACAAATTTCAAAAAAGATATACTGTACAGAAAGAATGATATACTAGAGCTGGATTGTAAAATCAGCAGCAGGCAGAATTGATCTTTGTCCGCTGTTTCAAGTTTATCTGCATGTGCTGCTCTTCTTCTTTCACCGACTCCTCATTGGTCTGGAGAATGTGCTTCACAAGGAATTTAGCAGCTTCATCCACATTGATATTCTCCTAAAGCAAACACAGCAGACACAAAATACAAAACTCTGTTAAATCTTATTTTAAAGCTGGACAAGTAGCGACATTCCTGTATATTTGATCATTTTATATTTTTCTTTATTTTATTGGCGATATTATAATATAGATAAAACATGATTTCTTATAAAACTATAAAAATATATTGATACAAATCATAATTACATTTTTTTTTTCACCCAAGCCTGCATTTATTTGATAAAAAAAAAATAGCTACAGTAAAAACAGTAATATTGTGAAATATTATTACAATTTTTAAATAACTTTTTCTTTGAAATCTCTTATACAAGTGGTCGGCAATAGGCGCTGGTCCGCCAGCAATAACATCTGGCCCTCGCCCGCAGCCATGTTATTTCGATAGCAGCTGGTTCTGAAATAGATCTTCGTCTTGTGGTACAGTCTAATATTATCACCGTGTCTATAGGCTACCAGACGCGACTTTTTTCGCATTGCATTGCGCCGCAACAGCTAAAAGCTGCCTACACTGAACATGACAAACCGATCCGTTGCAAAGCACGTGGATTACGTCAGAAACAGAATGGGGAATCCGTTTACTGTCAGGAATGCATCCAGTGTATAGTCAATATCACTGATTATAATGGGTTCTATTATCTTTTGACGAGTCGCATCGCGCCGCTCGCGTCCTGTGTAGACACGGTGTTATATTCTTTGAAAACAGCGACAACTTCGTTGCAGATAAGACACACCGGCTTTGCATTCAGAAAACTAGGTAAGAACGCATAGTTGTCTTTCTATTCTTCTTTACATGCCCTATTTTCGCTGTCAACTTTCCTCTTTAGACTCTTTGATAGTGCCATTTTCTCTCCGCAGCTAGCTTAAATGTTAATATCAGTCTGCACATGACGTAATAGCATACCTCCAGCACACAATTTAAATAAATGCAGTATAGTACGTGAGGATGCCAAGGAATAATTCTGAGTGTAAAAGTAGGTGTTACGTGACGTGTGTATACGAAGGCACAAAGACGAAGAAGAATTCGAGGAGTAGTATTTAATAACAAAAACAGGCAGGAACTCAATATACACAACTAAACGTCAACGAGAACGGACGAGGAATGAGGGAAAACACAGGGTATATATACACGTGACAAACAAAGGGAACTTAACAAGATAATTAACGGGGCACAGGTGAATTAAATGACTGATTAAACAGAATGGGGAAAACTAGGTCAAACTGAGGAAAACAACAGTAGACATGTAACAGTAGGCTACGTCAAATAATTATTATAATAAGTTAGGCTCCATTGTGTAACAAGCAAATTAAAATGATACACATTTATCATTCACAATGTGGAAAGAGGAAATAAAACATAGTTCGTTAAGAGCATGACTCAAACATGCCATTAATGGGCTTATTCAAGTTATTTTTATCCATTCCGCATCTCCCACATATGTGTGTTTTAGCAAGGCGGTCTGTTTTGCAAGTTGGTGAATGAAGATACTTGCCAGGTCACTACTCCAAATGTGGCTTTTTGTTAATGACTGTCCTACTACAGGATTTAACAGAGTAACTACCAGTTACAAAAGACACTGTAACAGTCTGTCACAGGCAATTCTAGTTGCATTTTTCAGTAATTAATTCAAATTATCCTTTGACTATGTTCTGGCCTGCCATCTAGTGGTGAAAATTTTTTTTGGCCCGATGTCAAACTTAATTGCCGACCTGTCTTACTGTGCGTTCACACCACCGCCGACGAGAGCGTCAAAGTGACAGGAAGTCATTCATTTTCAATGTGAGCCAACGTCGCGTCTTGGACGGTGAGAGCATCGAGGAGAGTTGAAGTCAGGTCAACTTTATGGTAATGAGCTATGACGCGGTTCAGCGGCAACCAATCGGAATGTAGAGGTCCTCGCTTGAGAGGATTCCGATTGGTTGCCACAACTTGTCATTTACTTTGACCCTCCCGCCGGTGGTGGTTTGAACGCATAGTACAGCGTTGTTGGCAGGGCAGCCAAGGAGAATTTTGACGCTCTTGCCGGCGGCGGTGTGAACGCACTGTTATTCAATGTCATTTATTCCGGTGATGTCAAAGCTAAATTTTAAGCATCATTATTCCAGTCTTCAGTGTCACATGATCCTTCAGAAATCTGTCAGGTTTGGTGTTGAAGGGAAGGATGAGTGAGGAATCATTTGCAGGAGAAATAGGCTTTTATTAATAATAACACGAAACAAAAACAAACAAAAACTACCCCAAGGGGGAAAACAAGACTTGACTTAGACATGGACTCGACTCGACTCGACAGGGACGCAAACACGAGGTGACATTCAACAACGATCTAGCACAGGACTGCAAACACTAGGAGAATAAATAGAAGAGCAAACAAGGCAGGTAATGAGGGAGGACAGGTGGGGCAAATGAACTAATAATCAGGTAACAAGATGGGCGGGGTCAAGACAGTAGACATGAGAGCACATGGCACAAGGAAACACATGACAAGCCATGTGCTCATACCAAACATGACAAAAACACAAGCACATGGCCAATGAAAACTATCACAAGCCATGCACTCACACAAAACGAGACATGAACACGCAACTATGAGAAACTAGACCAAAGTGCCGGGATCTGAACACCATGCCCCGCACACAAGACAACTCACAAGGACAGAAGAGCATACGGCCCGAGCGAACTCGGAACCGCACGCTCAACATGACGAGACGAGACAATAGCAGTGTCAGAGCTCTGTCACAAAACCAAGAAGTAAACTAGACAGAAGTGACAGAACCCTGACAACATCACTCTAATGCCAAGTTTACACTACAGGATTTTAAGCCCGATTTGCAATTTAACGAGCTCACCGACAGGTTGGGTTGTGATCGGGGAAAAATCAGCTGGTGATCGGCGTTCGCCAATCTTTATGTGTGAACTACTCAAGGACGCATCAAAGAGGCTCGTTGCCTCGTCGCCGACACCTCGCAGATGCCAGACAAATATCTAGCATGCTAAATATCTGGAGCTGTCGGCCGACTCGATATCCTGTGGTGTCACGTGTCAGGACGCAACAGCCAATGAAATATACAATGATGTCTATGGAAGCAGCAATAACAATCCATTCAAATATAATTTGCCGACGTTTATTCGTATCAGATACACATTGTGTAAGTAACTATAGCTCACTCACTCTATTGTTCTCCCAGTTCACCGGCTATATGTATTTCAGGACAAATGGATGAATTCATGATATATATTAAGATCAAGGTCATTACATAGGTTTTTAAATGACAAAACACTCGCACATATTTGAGGATCAGAATATCAGATAGTTGATGACATGGTGAGAAAAGCAATACATCTGTCATATAGTGTGTCACTTGACAAGCATGACGCGTTGTCATAGAAACAATAAAGAAAACGTTCTAAAATAACAGTCGCCTTAACTCTGGGAGGTCAGGCAGAATGTTTTAAACTTATGTGTGAAATCGTTATTTTAATTTTAATTAAATTAAATTCAAAATTTAATCTAATTTCCTCCCAACATCTATTTTTAAATAAAGTCACTGGGTGACAGTTGTTGTCAGCTCGTGTAGTGTGTATCCTCCTGTTGCAGATCATTTACGTAGTGTCACGTAGTGTGAAAACACCACAACGACTTCAAGACTCCACAGCAAGTCATGTAGTCTGAACAGCACAGCGATCTGCCGACGTTTAAAATCCTGTAGTGTAAACTTGGCTTAATATGCTGATGCTCAAGAAACATTTCTTATTATTATCAATGTAAAAAAATGTTTTTGATGCTTAATATTTTTGTGGAATTCCATAATAAATTTTGTGTAATACCATCAAAAAGTTTGGAGTAAGATATAACAAAAATAAAAAACTACATAAAAATAGGGTACTTTTATTCTTTATAGGGTACTTTATTATTTTATAAAAGTTCAAGAATGAAAATATATATCAAATTAAGTTTGATTAAGCATTCCATAAAATAAAATAAAATAAAAATAGTTGTAACTATATGTAAACTATGTATAATAATGTAAATTATGTAGTCTGGGTGAGGAGACCCTGGTTGGGTGAAGGTTGAAAAACCCAGCTTCTTATCCCAAATG
Source organism: Hypophthalmichthys nobilis (assembly GCA_037950665.1). NCBI lineage: Eukaryota > Metazoa > Chordata > Actinopteri > Cypriniformes > Xenocyprididae > Hypophthalmichthys > Hypophthalmichthys nobilis. The sequence goes on along the minus strand of CM075478.1, from coordinate 5,831,096 downwards.
TAGTCTAAATATGAAAACTAGTATGATAAAAAATCCAGTCACCTTCGCTGATGTCTGAAACCATCCAATAAAACCCTTCTCCTGGCAGATTTTCTCTGGAAGAGAGGCATTCCTCTGGCACACTTTAGTCACATCACATTTATTGGCCAGTAGAACAGCAGGAATTGGATGGCCATTTTTCAGCATTACTTGGCAATCAAGTTCATGTTTCCAGTTCAGAGCTCCATCCAATGTTGACCCGTTTGTCACGTCATACACAACAAATGCACCACTGGATCCCTTGAAGTACACGCGGTTCAGTCCCCTCACACGCTCTTGACCTAATGAACACCAGTGAAAAACAATTTTTTATTTTTAAAAAAAAGCGAATTATGGTCCAAATTACCCTTCATTAGGAACAATGGCACTAAAAAACAACTTTTCTTTTCGTTTTGTCAAAGTTTCATTTCTGTCCTATTCTGCTCCTGATACCATTTTTTCTCATGATGCACATCAACATTATTAAAGTTTTCATTAGTTAACATTAGTTAACTACATTAGTTAACATGAATTAAGAATTAACAATACATCTACAGCATTTATTAATCTTAGTTTATTTCAACATTTATTCATACATTATTAAAATCAAAAGTTGTATTTGTTAACTAGTTAATGCTCTGTGAACTATCATGAACAAACAACGAATTACTTTATCTTTATTAACTAATATTAACAAAGATTAATACTGTAACAAATGTATTGCTAATACAATGTTAACAAATGAGACCTTATTAAAGTGTTATGCATTGATGATCTATTATGACAAATCAAATGTAGACAAATGTAACATAATTGTATTAAAGTAATTTCATGTTTAAACAAGGTAATACGACTTACCTGCTACATCCCAAAGCTGTAATCTCACCCGTGTGCGACTGTCCCAATCGATCACCTTCATAGAAAAATCCACACCTATAGTCGTTTTCAACTCCTCGTAGAATTGATTTCTCACATATCGTTTAACAAAGCTGGTTTTCCCAACTTTATGGTCTCCAATCACTAAAATTTTAAATAAATGTTCAGTGAATCCTAATTCTGAGTCTCCTGACATTTTTCTTGTTATAGCATATCTCATCTGCAACACATTACCTAGTTCAGATTTATTCTGCCATTGAAATCCCTGTCTTATTTTCCAACTACCTACCACAGACAGTTTTCAGGATTAAAATTATAAAACAAAGAAGTTACATAAAACAAAGCAGTTACATAAAAGGTATAAAAGGATATTTTGAGTATTTCAAATGCAAAAAGCATGCATAAAGTGACAGTGAGACAGACGAGTGTTGTAGACAGTTCTTTAACATTGTCATATGAAAGCAATAACTAGTCACATTTTGGGAAATTATTAACTAAACACCTACTTCAGCAACAACCCTGAGAGCTTATTTACAATATGTACAATATTGATCATAAACCCAATAAAACATGCTCAATAAAATGATAAGCTAGCAATTTCTGACAAATAAAGCAGAACTATATTAATCTGTAGAAACATGTAGTTTATCTACATCTAGGCTATATACGGTAAACAATAGGACAGCGATGATTCTTTTCAAAAATATAATAGCACAAATGTTCTCTTAAAGCTAAAGTATACTTTCAAGACTATATGCAATCTGACAAGCTCAGAAACAAACATATTGCACTGCGGCAGAAAAAAAGAAAACTTACAGCACAATCATTTTAGATAATTTCTAAAAAAGTTACAATACATTTCTCTATAATTGCTTAAAAAGTTAAAATTCTATAATAATTTAGTAACCATCACGTCATACAGGACTTAAATGGTCATAACAATAAGAGGATATAACTGTCTACAGGTATGCCGCACACATATGAGGACTCATGATACATTCTGGTGAAACTGCCGTCGGTGGCCCTGTTGAGCAAGGGTTCTAGAATCTTCATTTACACACTGACTGTAAGAAGCATATAAGTGTTCAGAACTGATATGAAAACATTCAACCAACAGTTACTAAATACAGGCATTGAAACTCAACAATCAATAATGTCTATTGAAAAGGTCTATGTAATAATACAAACTCTGACTTTAAGTTATGACCATTTAAATCCAAAGCTATATATATATACAATTACTTCATCACATTTAAAAAAAATCACATAAATGGAAGAAAATTAATATATACACTTTCTATTGTACTTCAAACACAACTATACAAAAATTACATTAAAAATAACACAGCATGGAAAAATACAGTTAGTATTGACATTGGCACTTAAACATTATCCATTTATTGCTACATTGTACTTGTAGGCATTGGTTATCTACACTTAGTTTACAGCATACATACGCTGCATGATATGATGCTTTAACTAGACCTGTTTGATGATCATGTTTATTTAATATAATCTCAGTTTTAAAATGTAGTTTATAAAAGTCATGTAGACTGATTGTATAAAACACATTAAACACATTAAATTGACACTCATAAGAGTTGCCGCACATTTTTATGAATTTCTAAATCTTCAGTTTCTGCTATAATGGTTATTTCCTTCTAGTCCTTTAGATGATTTGATCTATAATTAAAAGCATAATCAGCGCAGAATATACAGCATTACAATGACTGGTGTTGGTTTCATGTCAACTACTGCTGCCATACTAAAGCAAGTGATAGTGACAGAAATCAAAGGGCTCCTGCATGTTTGGGTTTCTGCTTTTACTCAATCCTGCATTAACATTAAGGTCCAAAATTAACTTTTTTTTTTTTTTTTTGCCACATCTGCCAATAGTGAGTGTATTGAGAAAATGTACCTGCTATTAAACAGTATTTTGCTTTTTTTTCTTTCATTTCTGGGTTATTATTGTTAACTAAATCTAAAACCATAAAAAACTATTTTCAATATTTGAAATAAAATAAACATTAACTGAAATAAAATAAAATATAAAAAATGTAAACTTTATTTCAGCTGGCTGCCAAGGCAACATTTCTCATTTTCATTAGGTTCAACCTGAAGTACTAAATAACTAAAACAGAAATGAAAAGCAATAAAAACTAGGGTTACACTTTATTTTACATTGTAATTACTGACTACTATTTATTAACTACATGTACTTACTATAGAGTTACAGTTAGGGTTAGGGTTTGGTTTAGGGTTAGTTACTTGTAATTATGCATAATTTACTGTTATTACTATAGTAAGTATATGTAGTAACGTGTAACTAGGGCACTGTAAAATAAAGTGTTACCAAAACTATATAGAGATAAAAAAAATAAAAAAAAATAATAGAAATGACAAAAACAGAACAAAATTACTAAAATTAAAACTAAAAATAAAAACTATTCAAAATATTAATAAAACTATAATAGTGTACCAATGATACTAAAATAACAAACACTGGCTCATTGAAAATAAATAGCTTCTCCATGTCTATGTGAAACTTTAAAAGACATTCTGGCAAATTGGCATTTGGCACTTGTTAATTTTGGACCCTGCTCAACATACATCCACTTCCATACAGTCTCTTTAAATACTCTGCTATCAAACAAATATAATATTAAAGCTCTCCAGTGCAGGCGACTTAAGTCACATCATTGTACAAACTAGTAGCTATTATTTCACAAAGCTAGCTGACATGATCTTCTAAAATAAATGTGTTTCAAAGGGTCGAGGAGCTTTGCTTATAGTCTCTGAGAATGACGGACGCGTACGTCAAACTCGGCGGCGTGCATAAGATGGACTCGGACACCGGGGAGTTGGCAATGGGGCTGCCCGAGCCGAGAGAATCACGAAACGGAGAAGGTGGCATCAGAGCCAGAGAGTCCTCCATTGCCATTTTGATCTGCACCAACTCCTCCTCATCATGGATCTGTGCATTGTCATACATGTAGCCATGGAGATGTCCAAACTGCTCATTTTCAACCTCCTCCAAAGGGGAGACGGGCTCGTCTGGGTAAGCACCCAGTTGCAAGGGCAAAATTGAATGTGGATGCAATATTTGGGGTTGAAGCGGCAGCATCACCCTGTCGCCTGGCTCAGGCAGGCTTATGATCTCATCCAGATCGGGCATGTTTGAACTGTACTTGACCACCTCTTGCTGAAGGTGGTCTGCGATAACATGTTGGAGGAGAACACTGTTTTTTTGTGGCACGTGTTGCTCAGGGGTGTAAAAGGTCAGATCGGCGCCCACCTCCTTCATAGGCTTGCTGACAGGCGACTGCCTGAGAGCCATCAGAGGAGGGCTGCCCGAGGGATTGTATCTGATCGGGTCGCCCTCATCCTCCTCAGCAACATTGTACAGAGTCTTGGTGCTTAAATCGGAAAACTCCATGCCTGGGTTATTGTAGGTATTAGTTAGGGGTTTGATGACAGCCGTCTGATTGGATCCGGCTTCCTGCCTCTTCACATGTACAGACAGTCTGTGCCACATGTGTTCCCCTTTCGGAGGATGTCTTGAACCTGGTTCAGACCATGACACAGACTTTCCATTAGAACTATGAACAAAATAAAGACGACTGTTATTTCACAGGAACCGAGAAAGGTGAACACAAGAACAACATTTCTCGTTCGTGTAAAAAAATTGTTTGAACAAGCAAAAAATATGCTGAATATTATTATTATTCAGACATCTAGGGTATCCTTAAAACATTTATGTTTACAGGTCAATAGAGGTGGGTGGTAATATTGTATGACCAAAATATATCACAGGCTAAACAATTATATATCACATAACTGTTTATAGTGGGGTCCAAAAGTCTAAAACCAACTTAAAATGTGGTATTTTCCCACATAAACCTGGATAATGTGACTCTGTACAGACAGTCAGATTTTTTTCCAATGAATGCTCACTGGAACATGGAGAATATGATCATTAGATTTTGTTCACATCAGCTCCAATCCCATTGTCATAAAGTAAAAGTAAAACTAAATACTAAGATTTTGAAAATTGTGTAAAATTCAATTAAACTTTTCACTCAAAAAAATAGGTTCAATATATATATAATAGAGCTGTCAAGCGATTAAAATTTTTAATCTAATTAATTACATAATTACAAGTACAGATTAATCTAATTAACCGCACATCAAATTTAGCTGAAAAATTACCCCCAAAAGATAATTTAAAGTCATTATTAATTGTGTTAAATGAGAAAAGCATCAAATAGACATTACAAAAAGTAGCTTTAGAAAGAAATATTTTATTTGATTCAACATAGAATTTATTACACATAAACTTTTAGGTGCCATAATTTTTTTTCAGAAGCTGCATCTGAATTGCTATTTAGATATATTTACAGACCAAAACAGTTTGGTTACCAACATTCTTCAAAATATCTTCTTTTATGTTCCGCAAAAGAAAAAAAATTCATTGAGGTTTGAAATGACACAAGGGAGAGTAAATGTAAATAAGCAGAATTTTTTTGGCAAATTATCCCCAAAACATGAAATTATAATGAAATGAAAAAACAAAACAAATACAAAACAAAAAAACTAAACAAAAAAAACTAAACTAAAACTTTCAGTAGGTGGTGGTAAATATCTAAATGAGTTATTGAATCATTCATTCATTCAAACGGCAAATGGCTCTCTTTATAAATGGGCCATTGAATCATTCGATTGTTTCGCTCAAAACGTTGAGTTACTACTGTTCCCAGAAGGAGGGAAACGAGGTACAACAACACATGACTATGAAATATCACGCTCTTGTGCAATTTGCTTAAGACACATTCACCCCTGAAAGGCCAATGCCACATGACGACGTGGGCGGTGTTACCTGCCCACAGCATATAAATGCAGTCACATGCCTCATTCCCTTTGTTCTTCAGGTTCTTTTGTACCTCATTTCCCTCCTTTTGGCAACAGTAGTTATATACATAACTCAACGTTTCCATTCAGTCACTTTACTCTGTACAACACATGACTATATGGGACGTATATTTACATCCTGCAAAGTCCGTAATCTAAACAGACTCTCTCATGCCCTGATGACGCAGCGGAGCCAATGTTGCTTCTGTGTATTTCGTGAATATGTGCGTTGCTAGGGACAGCCTGAATAGCAGGACCTGAAATTTGTATGCAGTCCCCTCGAAGGAGAACCCCAGGAATTTTCTGTGCCCTGGGTGAATTGTGATATGCAAAATATGCAAATCCACCAATGTATACCATTTCCGGGGATGCAGAGAGAATAGCAAATTACGTACCGTAAGCATTTTGAACTTGTAATGTCTGATGTGCTTGTTCATCTGCTATACATTGGGAAGAGGAAGTAATGACTATAAAACCCTTCCTCCATTTTTTCCTTGTGGAACCACCTGAATTGCCCCTTTGCTGAGGAGAACACAGATTTCTTCCCTCAACACTGGGGAAGCCTTTTCCGACACTGTAGTCGTAATTACTCTGCCGAAACAGGTGGGGCACGAAAGGAACTGCAGCTAATAGCCCCAGTGAATCGTGCAAAGAACCACGGAGTTAGTGCACATGCGCGGCACTGCTCAAGGCAGTCATTACTGTCATCACCTGGAGAACCCCCGCATCTTTTTTGTGAACGTTGCTGGATATTGCATATCACTGCATTTTCCTTCTCTGTTGGCCTGATTGTGAAGTTAATGGTTTCAGTGCATTTTGATTGTTTTGACAAATCAACACATAAGGCATTGTATGCTAAACACAAAGTTTTTTTATTGATAACGAACTTAAAGCTGAACCTGCTCTCTTGCAGGGTCCTTTTTGCACTGAGAGAAGAAAGCGGCTGCCTCTGGGCTGACATTCTTCCCCCATCTGCGAACTAGGGAGCCGACTACCCCTTCTTTCCTGCAGAGAAATGTCTCCCTTTCTCTGGGGGCGGACCCTTCTTTCCCACCCCCACCTGTATACGCCTGTCCGCGTTGCATGCAGTATGTAGTCGGCTGTGGATCGTACTTCCCCAGTGTGCTTGTCACATGGCCTCCCCCTTGACTTGGCCTCATTTCCCCCTAGCAAATAGCCTGGTAAGTCTGCAGCAAGGACATAGTTCTCAAATCTCTAACCATGTAGGCCTGATCACTATAAATCCTGCTGAACTGTTCCCCCGCTTCTTCGAATTTGGTGAACTTATTCATTCCCGGCACTGGAGGAGGGGGAGACATGGGTTTTGGCCATGAAGTTGTAAGCTCCGCCACACAATCTGGGTAAAGCGTTAGGCATGCTCTTACCACTGTTTGCACGGGAGACAAATAGAAACCATCCGAAATGCGAGCTTTTCTGAATCGGAGGAGGGGCAGGCTGCTCCACCGACAGCTTTCCTGATGCTCTCTGATACAGCTCAATTAAAAGGATCCTCAATCACATCCCTTCCACCCGCCACCTCTGAGGGCGAGAGGGAAGCCGTGATCTCCCCCGCTTGAAAAATGTCGTAGGAGAATTCCTCACCCGCATCAAGCGAGACAGAGTCATCCTCACAACACTCAAAATCCTGATTAAACTCAGGAGCAGTCAGAGGAACATTGTCCTCCTCAAAAACGGCTAGAGCCACATCTGGATCAGTCCCCGAGGACAGAAGTGCACCGTGCCTGGCCACTGCCCCACCGAGCATACGCTCAATAAACACTATATGTTGCTCGAGTGTCGAACAACAGAGCAGCCAGCAGTGCTTACCGTGGGTTGGAGAGAGACAGCTTAGAGTGGACAATCCCCAAACACATTGGGCAGTGCCCTCGAGTATCTTTTTCAGACAGTAAATAACCACGTCATAGGACAGGGGTGAGAACCCTTGCTGTGTTTGGATATTTTGTGTGAGAAAAGCTTATTAGCCCTTTGTTAGCGAAGCTAAACTTGTGCTAAAAAGTTTCTCTTTTCTGCCTTAGTTTCGACAAGAATCACTACCGTGGCCTTTCCTTGGCGTGATAGTGTTCTAGCAGCACGGTGATAATGCATGTGACTGCATTTAAATGCTATGGGCAGGTAACCCCCCCCCCCCACTTTGTCATGTGTTATTGGCCTTTCAGGCGTGAATAAAGGTGTCTTCAGCAAATGGCGCAAGAGCGCAATATCCCATAGTCATGTGTTGTACCAAGTGAACGCTGATTAATTCAGGAATTATGTAAATGGCTCTTTTTATTAATGATTTTATTAATTTATTAACTTTTTTTTCACTTAAAAAAAACATGAATTCATTCAAAACGAAACAGAACAACAGTTCTGCTCTGGCTTTATAGATAATATTCTCATTGACAATATTAACACAATATTAACTTCTTATTTATTGAACAGTTGTATAAAATCAATATCACATTTGCACTTGTGTGATATTGCACTCATTACTCGTGTGATATTGCTTAACTTTATCATATGATATAAATATGAGACAAAAACTCAAACAGGGACATTTTTGCTATAGGCTACATTACGCAGTTAGTTCGTCACCAATCAGGTGTATGAAATGTAAGTTGATCTACGTATATCTGGGGCGGGTGCGTTAAATCATTTAGTTATTTTTACATAACTAATCAATTAAATTAACACGTTAAACGTGACAGTCCTAATATATATATATATATATATATATATATATATTCTTTTTAATATAAATATTAAAATATTTAATATAATATAATAAAATGTTTAAATAGAAAATATTACATTAAAAATTGTTAAATAGCAGCATTTCTACTAGTGCTCTCAGACTTTTGGTCCCCACTTTATGTCACAAAATACATTACAAATAAAAGGAACTTCAGCTTATTTTATTATTTTCACATTTTACTTGGAACTTGACTCAGAACAAAAGACCAGATTATTAATAACAAATTAATTAGTCTGGCATCAGTGCACAAACAGCTACAGAAATTTAAATTGAAAAAAGACTGAAAACAGTAAAACTAATAATATAAAACAATTAGTTGCAACTCTAAATTCTGACCACATCTGTTGCAAAACAGCAGATATACATAATATGATCTATATTAAATGCAACAATTTGCAAACTAGTGCAAAGGTCATCCACATCTTGACTTGTTTGGGACACGTCCTGCTCTGTATTTTTTCATTACTCATGTTTTGTTTTAGTTTTTTTCACTACTTTCATGTGTAGATACCATGAATAAATCTACTGTGGAATAAAAAATTATAGCAAAATCTCTTCCGGCTGAAACACTCCTTCCATTATCTGATATACACCATCAAACTGCCAGCAACTCAATAGTTGGTTGTAGAAGAATAATAAATCTTGCACTCTTGCACTACATCTAAAGCTACAGTCACACAGTCTCTCTCAGCCCTGCTGCTTAGACGCCCCTGGGTGCGCAGGTTTTAATTGTAGTTGACCTGCAAATCACAAGAAGTCTGAGAGAGCCGTTAATTGAGGAAGCTCCTGGAAATGGCATGATCCTGAGGTCTGGAGAGAAGCCGGAATTACAGGACTGGACCCATGGGCTCTAATGCAACAGGACTTAGAAAGACTGCGCTAATGTCGCTGAGCTACTTACTTGGCATTTCCAGATGTGTTCTTCTTACGTTTGAACATGTTTAGAAGGCTGTTGCTCCTGCAAGCAATTTTTCCATCGCCCACGTGCATACGCACCACATCGGAGGTAGTGAACGCGCTGCGTACGTTCCTCTCGGGCTTGGCGATGATTATGTACATTTTTGGCGTGAACATGCAACCGAGAGCCACTGTCACACTGAGACTCACGGAGAAGGATGTGGTGATGATCTTGTAGTTGGAGCCGAAGTAAATCGGCACAAAGGCCAACCAGATAATACAGGTAGTGTACATGGTGAAGGCAATGTACTTGGCCTCGTTGAAGTTGGCAGGGACGTTGCGAGTTTTAAACGCATAATAGGTGCAGCTGAGAATGAGCAGGCCATTGTAGCCCAGTGGTGCCACCATGCCCAAATTACTGGTATTGCATATTAGAAACACTTCTCGAATACTGGGGTAGGACTTGATCGGCTCTGGAGGCTCCAAGATAATCAATGTGACCTCCAAAGTCAGTTGCACACTGATGAGGATGAACGCGATCACTACTTGCGCCCAGGCACTCATGAAGCGCGGTTTGCGCGTACATATCTTCTTCTTGCTGCCGGCCAGAATGCGAGCAATGCGGTTGGTCTTGGTCACGAGAGCCGAGTAGCACATGGAGGCAGAGAGGCCAACGAGGAGGCGCTGCAGGTAACATGAGGCTAGGGTGGGACGGGCGATGAGAGTGAAAGGGCAAATGTAACCCAGGAAGATGCCAGCCAGGATGATGTAGCAAAGTTCACGGCTGGAGGACTTGACGACTGGTGTGTCTCGGTACAGTATGAAGATGAAGGTGACAAAACTGGTCACTAGGATGCCCAGACACGAAAAGACGACAGCCGCAATGGATTCAGGATGACTCCACTCCAGGTAGCGAAGGGGAAGTGGCTCACAGACTGAAGAGACAAGACAAAATGATTATATCAATGTGAGACTATGAACGCAATGCATGAAATTATTATTAATAGCATTTGCTAAGGCAAGAATCACTATTATTATTGCTGTACTGTTGTAGTACTCGAGACCACTTTTTGAAGGTCTTGGTCATGTCTAGGTATCGACCGCATTTGTACTTGGTCTTGTCTCGGTCACTGACTAAGAAGAATAAGGATTTTATTTAAAGACCAGTCAAGACCACAGCTGCAGGAATATCAATAAATTGCCTGTGCATTGTCTGATTTATTTGTTAACGTGCTGTATATAGTGTCTTACCATTCTAACTGTATTTATTGATTAAATATAAGACATTTCTCAGGCAGTAAATGTGTATCTTTCAGATGAATTTGAGGAGTGCTGATCTGGTCTTGGTCTCAATCACAAGTCTTGGTCTTGACTACAACACTATACTGTGTTATTAGCAGTGTGCAATTATTTTTTTAAGCATCAGACTTTCCATTTTGTCAGGTGTATAATAAAGAAAAAAAATCCTACAGATTTACACTGAAGGGCGGAGCCGAGCCAAAAATACAGATCATAATATCATAGGAAACCCACTTTGGCAACCACTTTGAACTCAGAACACATTAGCAACAACAAAACAACATTTTGGCAACCAGCCACAAATTTTTGGAATGAGTTTTGTTGATTTGAGCCAGTAAGTAACCACCTAGCAATGCCATAGGCAACTACTCAGAATACCATAGCAACTGTATCACAACGCACCAAAAACCACTCAGATAATGGGACAGTACAGTAAGTAACCACTTTAAACACCCTAGCAACTGCATAGCAACACACAAAAAAATACTCAACGTCTTGGCATTCAGTCACAGAATTCTGGGATCAGTTCTGCTAATTTGCTAAAACACAAAAGTTGGAGCTTTTCTTAAAACTTGGGCCAGTAAGTAATCACTTAGCAACACCCTAGCAACCACGTAGCAGTGCACAAAAAACACAAACACATACAGTAGCAACATCCTGGCAATTGCCCACCAAATTTTGGGATGAGTTCTGTTGATTTGGACGAGTAAGCAACTACCTAGCAATGCCCTAGCAAGTAATTTGAACACCCTAGCAACTGCATAGCAATGCACCAAAACCTGAAAAAAAACTTAGAGGTTATTTTATTTATTTATTATTTTTACAACAAGTAACAATTCTGAACACCCTAGCAAGCACACAGCAACACACAAAATACTCTGCAAAACACTTAAGCAACCACAAAGCAATGCCTTGGCAACCAGAAACAAAATTTGGGATGGGTTCTGTTCATTTGATTCAGTAAGTAACCACCTAGCAACCACTTTTAAAATCCTAGCAACTGCATAACAACACACTGAAATGCTTCTGAACACCTTTTTAACCACATAGCAATACAAAATTTGGGGCTGGGTTCTTTTGACTTGGGCCAATATACAGTGCACAACACACCTGCAGAGCTTTTTCCCCATTTTACTGTGGACTCAAATGTCTATTATTCACAGGATGTGACACATTATGAATTTATGCTTCCACCAATATGCAAACACTCTAAGAGGTCAACAGGGGCTTGAGATCAAAGCATACATTGTTGAATATGAAATAAAAATGGCAAAAGCGTACACTTCACATTGCTGCGTGTCTTTGTAGGACTGGCCATCTGAGTGTGACCAGCTCGCTTATGCACCAAGTGCTAAAGTAGGTTTCCAGCTCACCTAAAAATAAACAGCACCTCCACTAAGGGACCGGCCATAAGAAAGAACCAAGCCAAAGGAGACTTGAGAGACTGCAGCAGGAGAGAGGAAATGAATGCTTCCTCATAACCAACACCAGTTTTACGAAACACCCTTTTGCAAAAGATAAAACTCAAGGAGAGCTTAAGGACACAACCATTTACATCTAGCAGGATATGAATAACCTCTTAAAAGATAAATAAAATTCATATTTTTTAGCATTCCTGACCATTGGCGCACAAGTTTTTTCTTGAGCTATGGTGAATCTGTGCATTACGGCAGTAACATAGAATGGAACTATAGAGTGAACTAATGAAAAATACATTGCTAGGACACTCTAAGCTGCTGCATTGACATTGACCATCATAGTGTATGAAAATAGGCCAGAGAAGTAGGCAGTGAAGTAGGGCTGTCACAGGCGATAAGTTGTACGGCGCAAGCAATCTGTAAAAATGATAAATGGCCTTCAAGTGTCATGGGAAACCTTTTGAAAATAGGACAGTGAAGGACTTTTAAAGAGCCAAATCAGTTATATTGCAAGACTTGGAGAATGGTCTTCTGCATGGATGTTTGATGACGCATTTGTGATGCTTTGATTCAGACACATACTTTTTCTTTTGACTTCAAAACTCAAAAACAATTAAAGTGTACTACCAAAACTCTGGTAACCATAGGTAAATCACTAAAACAGATTGTGCTTATCCATGCAAAAGTCACAACAGTAAGTCTGAAAGCTTAGAAAAATAATATTACACCTCTCCTCAACAAGTCTTTCCTAGGAGTCTTTCCTGTCTAGAACAAATGGCGACAGACATAGGTTTGTTTTAAGATGCAGACTAGCTTATACTGTATATTTTAATATTTAGTATCTTTAGTATCTCCATTGTTTCTCTAAGAGAGTCTCTAAGAGAAAAAGACCCCAGTAATCTCATATGTCTCTTCTACATCTTAAAAAGAGATCTCAACCTCAACAAAAAAAACCAAGATACATAAGCTTGTAATCTGAGTCTTCAATACAACCTCAAACCCCTTCTACTTTGTCAACTATAGTCTCTATAGTGTCTAATTTTTACTTCTCCTGAGAAGTACATTCAACAAAATGATTGCAAAGGAAGTACCTTGCAGTTCTTCGTCTGGCCACCATCCCAGCTCACAGGCTTTGCAGGTGAACTCATCCTGGACATATTCATTGTCCTTGCAGGCCGTACAGATCCAACAACAGCTCACCTCCCCTTTCCTGATCACCTGTGAGGAAACATAACCGCACAATTCACACATTTTACCAGTGCACTACAGTGTCTTTTTGTATTTTAAGGACAAGAGGATGCAAAATAAAATAAAGGCAACAATGCAAATTCCTTTTGCATAAGAGTTTTTGCTAATAAATATACAAACTTACCTTGATCTCTCCTTTGGAGCAGGGCTCACTGCAGACAGATCGAACCATCTCACTGCGGTTCATCTGGATCATATCATCATCAATACTCAGAATGCCTTCATGCCACGAGCCGACGTTTATATAGTCGTAGACTCCAGGCTCTACATACTGCAGGTTCATAATGTCATACCTTCATGAAAACGAGATAAAAAAACAGAAGATCTTTCACAGTCAATGCAAGCATAATTACTATTGTTGCTCATGGTTACATTTATGCATTTTACGCACTCGACAGATGCTTTTATCTAAAGGGAAATTACATTGCATTTAAGATATAAATTAAGTTTAAGTAAGAAAGTTTCACATTAAAGGGGACCGATTATACCCCTTCTCACAAGATGTAAAATAAGTCTCTGGTGTTCCCAGAATGTGTCTGTGAAGTTTCAGCTCAAAATACCCCACAGATCATTTTTTTGTGTGTCCCTTTAAATGCAAATGAGCTGCTGCTCCTGGCCCCCTTTCCAGAAGAGGGCGGAGCTTTAACAGCTCGTGCTTCGGATACTCAACAACAACAAAGCTGGATAAACTCATGCAGCCAAAATGACGATTGTCAGTAACGGTGTTCAACCTTACATTGTTCAAACCAGAGTCGACACTGATGGAGAGATTCAGGAAGAAGTTACAACTTTTAGAATGAATCTGGACGTTTCTGAATGGTTAGTGGATAAATTTATGTAGTTGTTGTGGAGTTGATTCAACTCATCGACTAGCATGTGCCGTCATGTTAATCTTTTGTGCAGTTGAACTGACCTTCGTTTGTGAAACAGTCCAGCGTAAAATGAGTGTTTGCTGAAGCCAGGCCATTGGACTCATTGGATGCATACTCCACAGTGGTTTAAAAATTAATTAATAGCTATTTTTGTGGTGTTATTCATTTAGTGCATAAAATGTAGCTTTATATAGGCCAGTAAGTAAGACTGACCTGCCTGGAGAGTCCCCGTTTTCATCAAACCACACATCTTCTCCAGACACGCCAGTAAAGGAAGTCTTGAGGAGAAAGTCCAGCAGTTTGCTGCCATCAATGGGGTCCATCGCCTCACAAAGTCCCACGTGACCCGGGCACAAGTACTCATGCATATCATGAAGGCCGTGAGCCATGGCATAGATGGCATTAATGACGAACCCCATCTTACTGTCCTGGACATAGTTGTCCTCAAGGCTTTCATAACCTGCAAGAAACAGCAAACCAAACAGCAATTATTAGAGTACCACTGCGACAACTTGAGTGTCTTAGTCAACATGAAACAACATCTGCAACCCAATTTACTTCCTTATCTAAACAGCTATTTGACTACTGGTTAACATTATCCAACAGCCTGCATTGCCTAAGTGATGTTAGCTGAAAAGAAAAGTCTTTTTATACAGATAATGAAGACAAATGCTTTTTCTTTGGAATAATGTGCACAGTAAAACCAAAAACGTGCATTAAGAAAGTAAATAGGGTCGATTTTGATTTCATATTGACTACAGTAAATCAATTATCAATACCTGCAAATTCTACAAAATAATTATTCCACTTTTACCGAAATGAAAATCACTGTTACAAAAAACAAAACAAAACAAAAAAAACCACTGTAACAGTTGAGCCATATTTTCAGACCCCATTTTATAGAAATGTAATTTTTGAGCACTTGAAAGGGAACAATAGGGTGTCCAAAGACATTATTATTCCAAAGCCACAGGCGACATGATAGTAAGTTATTTCTATTTCCAGTGGACAGTGAATCAAAAGACAGCAGCATTAAAACAGAAGATCAAAGGAAATGCTTGTTGTCGCCATGGCGAAGCAAACATTTATGTAACCCAACTCAGCATTTAATTATTAATGGACATGATGGTGACATTATTATTAACTGAGCAAGGAAATTCATTATTCATCCGTGTTCTCATTCTTGCCCGTCTCCCTCATGAATCAGATTAAATGTGGCTGACAATTGAAGACAAAAAAAAAAAAAATGTTCGCTGTATTAATTCAAAGGAACTGGCAATGTCAAAGGACACCCTATCGGATCATTATCTGGTGATCTGTAACAAGCCAGCAGGAAGCAGTAACAGGCACCGTAGCTTATATATATGATGAATTCAAAGATTAAGAACACATTTTCAAAGAAAACTCTCATCATAACATGGCTCTCACATTACATATCTGTAAATTAAAGGGCATTGCAGCAAGCAACGGGCAAAAGCTAAAACGTAGGCATGCTTTGCTGTCTTGGTAGATCCCTCATTTTTTAATGGGCACAAACCATAATAAAGCAGTGACACTTTGAGGACAAACTGAAACATTAAATCCATGTTTTATTAATGATAGAGGCAGATTGCGAGAAGGATTTCTCAGTGTTTCTTACGCCCTGGCTCTCTATTAGATCATTTATGTTCAAAAACAACATATTTTCTATGGTATGTCAAATGTTTGTTTACATGCAAAGAGAAATATTTACGACAGAAGGCCTCAGTAAAGATATGATACTGTGCTATGATATTTCAACCTAAATATCATCTCATCACATAAGATTTATCATTAAATCTTATCAAAAAATCACATCAAAATGATTCCGATACGTTTTTTTAAGAACAAAAAAAGGGGAGGAAAAATGTGCTGTCTAATTTTAACTTTCTAACTAATTTTTAAATTGAGTAAAAAAATAAGAAGTCAGCATATACTATGGCCCCATTTACCATGTTTCTGTGTAAATTTTCCTGGATGATAATGTGTCAACAAAACAAAACACCAAACACTAAAGCATTTCCACCACAGTCACAGTATGACATCGATACAATGTTTTTTTTTTTGTTGTTTTTTTTTTTTTAGTTGTGCATGTTTAGCAGATGCGTGTTATAAGTGGAGCCAAATCTATAGAAATAAGAAGCGTGACCTCTTTATTTCTTCTCTCTTAAGGCTATGGTTCATATTAGCACAAGCAACTAAAAATGTTTGGAGCTTAAAAAAAGTTCCCCAAAGGAACATGCAGCATAGCCAACTGGCATGATAGATCTAGTTAATGTTATTGGGATATAAAGTTCAAACCAAAGTGCCCTTACAGATGCCAATATTTTGGGGATAAAACATCCCAATAACTTCATATATTAGAGGTCAACCGATATACAGTGCTGCTTTGTGACCTTATTGACAAGGACTGTCTTTTCTACTTAACCTTTACCAAAAATGTAGGAAAAAAGACTCATGTTTTATACAGACACAGAATCATAGAACATAATTTCCTTTAAATTCATAAGGTTGTACAATATCAGTCGACCTCTATCTATATTTCTGAAGTGAAGTGTCTCCATGTTAGCTCTTCAGAAAAATATTCACTTACCATCTTGGAGTTCTAGACAAAGAAATAATAACAGAACAGCACACTATGACTATTTCTCTGTTTGATTATTTGTAACAGTTTTCATTTTGCCTTTATGTTCATGTTGCATATAGAGTTAAAATGAACATTTAGCATCAAAATCATTTGACCTATATGAATGAAAGTTCACCTCTTATCTAAAACAACTAAAAAAAGAAAACAAACAAATAAATAAGGATGATATAGCAAAGCAATGCTGTAAAAAACAAAAAAAATATATATATGGACAACTAACATGAAAATTGCATAAAATCAGATCAGATAATAAAGTGAGTGGCATGCTTCCCTGTATTTATACTTGCACTTAAATAAGTCTATTGTATAAAGGTTCAAACAAGTAAATATCTATCACACTAAAAGATAAAAATATATTGCACTGTGAAACAAGATGTAGCACTGCAAATGCAGAAAAGAAAGTCAGGTGTTATTTTGACAGCATGATTATTGAGTGTTGTCTTAAAATAGTGCTTCAGCTGATGTTAAATATCAACCCAGCCAGATAGAAATGTGGCAAAAAAGAGTCAATTTACCTAGATCACCTTTTTCAGTCAGCAGAGAATGTTTCAAAGATACAAAAAGAGCAAAAAACACAACACAAAAATATGCCTTTAAATTAGTATAAACCTAACAATAATGTATTTTACAGCATTTTCTTCTGTTTTGGAAAATAACAGCTATAGCATGCAAAATGGGTCATTCCTGATCTGCAGTACCACTGTAACACTGTAACTTTTCTTTACAATCTATATGCTTGTGTTGCAATTATAAGATATAAGAAGATATGTACTCTAGTACTCTTATATGTTTATATGAACTCTAAAACATACTCTGCTCAGACACTTCAATAACTAAAATATTAGCAGCATGGCTAAGATGATGTTAACAGATCATCAATGATCAATGAGGGATTGACGAGTGAGAATGTCAACTTATTTATATACAGTAATTTTAGAAATGTTGATATTATCGGACTGTAATTTCATCAAACGGGATGAAATGTTTTTACAAGACAACCAACTATCACCACAAAACATTGAAAAAATTAATCAAATCCATTGCTCACACTTACAAATGTTTGTCTATTGTTTTCCCTCTAAAATGGTGTTCTTTCCTGGAGGATGATTTAAATGGCTTTTGGTAGTAAAAAGGATTTTACAAAAGAAAAAAAAAGTGATATTGAAGAAATATAGTAGAAACTGGGTGCAAAGAGTAAGGCCATTTAAAGTCCCCCTGTGGTGAAAATCAAGTTTTTAATGTTGTTTATATGTCTATCTGGTGTTTTTAACACGCTTTAAGACAAACCTTGTGCAAATTCAAAAGTTAACACCATTT
Source organism: Hypophthalmichthys nobilis (assembly GCA_037950665.1). Lineage (NCBI taxonomy): Eukaryota > Metazoa > Chordata > Actinopteri > Cypriniformes > Xenocyprididae > Hypophthalmichthys > Hypophthalmichthys nobilis. Next base: position 5,812,823 of record CM075478.1, on the reverse strand, counting down.
TCTATTTAAAACTGCAGTAAACCAAAGACAGTCTCAAACCCGCCGTTTGAAATCGCTGGTGTTTCTGACGTCACAAACGACCTTGTAACCAATCACGTCAACGTGCCGGCGGGCTTTATCATATCATTAACTGACCACGCAAGAGAGTCTCAAAAGAAGGTTATCCCGGTATATTTTTCTGTTGATATGAAAAATCGGATAGATTAAGCAATATGGTGGGTGTATGATGTATATTACGATGTTATGATGAACTATATGCCTTTCTCCACTGACGTTCTGAGTTTTTAAGGATGCTGATTGTTAGAAGACAGCTGACTGACTCGTGAATGTGAACATGATTTGTGTAACATTAGCAACACATTATTAGCTGTTTGATAACGTAGTCAAGCAAAACACTAATCATATTAATTACCGTTATGTGTCCAGTGTTGTAAAAAGCGATACCATTGTGCAGACTTTACCTCAGTAAGTTGACCAAGTGGATCTCCTCTGAGCTCGTGCGAGTGAGTGGAGGTGGGGCTAATTAGCATATTCATAGATCCGTGTATATTAAATGAGGCAAGGGTGTAGAGTTACATTCAAGCTATTTTAAGGCAAAAAACATTTAAATATGTAATTTTGGTGATCAAAGATGAGTTTTAAGGGATAAAATTATTGACTACAGGGGGACTTTAAGAGGGTTAGGTCTGGGTGGTATATTGAGTTTGTGTGATATATCGATACATTTTTATAAATGATAGACTATAGAATAAGGCAATGCCATTTATATTGATATACAGTAGTTTGATATTATGAGCGCATCTTAAAAATAGTAAATAGCCTAGCGGAGGACACAGAGTGAGCTGCTGCAGGGAAAGTGCATAGTCCAATTTGTCCTAAACATGAGACATGCTAAATTATTAAGAGCTTTAAAATAACTGGTAAGAAAATAGTTAACTTGTAGCCTATAATTTAAGGCTACAAATTGACATGCTCTGACAGATATTTGTGCTGTTTAATGCGGTGTTTTCCTTACATTTTACAGGTACGTATATTCTCCCTGTTAATGTTAGAAAATCATGTAAATATTTCAGTTTTGTGGATGAATTCAGGAGAGGATGAATCCACACAGCCGCTCCTGACAGCACTCCACTAAACTTCACAGACTTCAGTTAACGAGCACAGCCGTGCAAATGCGCGCCAAACAGACGGAGTGCAATAGAATAGCGCAATAATTCTGAGTAAAAGTACATTGATAAATATTTGTTGGACATTAAGGGCCAGATTTACTAACAGCTTGCACCAGCGTAAATCCTCTTTTGGCTTTAAAAAAAAACAGTCGGTATTTACTAAAGACACACAGTGAAAAATTAGTGCTGAAAAGGCGTGGACACAGTTATTTTTGCGGCTGACCTTATTGCATATGCATTTGTAGGAGTTTCCTTTCAGACGCCAAATTTTTGGGAGGAGAGTATTTAAATGAATAACGCAAGGTGATTTACTAATGTTTGCGCTAGTCAGTTTACTAGTGTTTGCGCCATTATTTACCACCCAAAAAAGCATGTCTTAAACCAGACGCTAACTGGTAGATTGCGTTGGTCATTATGGAAATGATCCGACTGTGTCTGTGTTCTTTAATGGGCGCGTCGTCAGTAGATCATACGCAGAACTTTCCACTCCCATCTGTGCTTTTTTGGAATTGTGCTCTCACGCTAATTTGCCCTGTTTAGGGCAAATGTGCCACATGTAGATTTTTAAACCTACAAGTATTTTCATTATAGCAATAACTGCAAAGGTTATTTTGGTGTTAAAAAAACTACTGTCGGGATTTACTAAAGACACGCAGTGCAAAATTAGCGCTTAAAAGGCGTGGACTGAGTTGTTTTTGTGGCTGAACTTATTGCATAAGCATTTGTAGGAGTTTCCCTTTCAGATGCAAAATTTATGGGAGGAGAGTATTTAAATGAATCACGCAACGTGATTTACTAATGTTTGCGCCATTATTTAAAGCCCAAAAAAGCACGTCTTAACTCATTTTGCGACAATTATTGCTGCTAGGAGGAGACACCGCAGAGAACAGAGAGCGCGTGGTAGAAGGGAGAAAATATTTTCCACTCGTATTCATTTCTTTGGAATGCCAGAGGAAGACATTATCCAAACATATTGTAGATTGGTCATTATGGACATTATGTAAATTATTTGACTGCATCTGTGTTCTTTAATTTGTGCGTCAGCAGTAGATTACATGCAAAACTTGCCACTCCCACCGCCGCATTTGTGGAATTGCGCTCTCACGCTAATTTGCCCCGTTTATTTGCATTCTTAAAATAATGATTTTAACTTGTGCTTTAAAAATCATTATTTTTGTTTTTAGATTATGTTGTTACAATGTTAGTACTGACGTTAACATTTATTGCACATTATTGTTTTCATAGCCTTCAATATGAACATTGTTCGTACAACAGCACTGGGCAGGATGTGAAATAACATTTTTTTAAAAATAACTACAGAAAAAGAGGGCTTTTTTTTATTCAAATGGAAAAAAATAGAAAATACAGAGATATATATTGTTTATCACCATTCAGCCTAAAAATCCAGAGATAGTATTTTCTGTCCATAAAGGATAAAGAATAATATTGAAAAAACACACTAATTGATGAAAAATTAAAATAATCCCAAGAAGCTTGACAGTTCAATTAGAGTAAGGAAAATATGAAGAAATACCTCAATACCTGTTTGTATATAAATTGCAGGGTTTTAGTGCATAACATTCACCCAAACAAAGTAGTGAATTCCTAAAAAATTCTTTAATTGTGATACTTTAATAAAAGCAAACTAACTCATATTAATTAATTAATATTTTATCTAATATATTAGGTCATCTATGATGGGGACATGAAAATGTACTGCATACTAGGAATGACCCATATACAGCCTCTCTCTCTCCTCGTACCTGAGCAGTTCTTCTTATAATTCGTGTTTTCTTGTGGGTGTCCCGGGAGGCGACACTGGAAACGATGCTGCCAGAATTCAGCAAACCAGGGGTTTCTATTGTTGGTGTTGAGCCGTAACTTCAGGTAGTACTCATCGAAGGACGTGACCTCCTCCGACTGTAGCTTCATAGTGATGCCGCCAGCAGCTTCCTGTTCGTAGCCCTCCACGACCTCATCCCTGTCTGCCCAGCCATCACTGAAGGAAACGGGTCACAAAGTGTCTAATTAGTCACCTAACCTTATCAATCTCTCACCTGCAATGCCTAAAAAACACTGATGCTCGAGTGCATTGACCTACTTTAGCACAGACTCAGCATGCACAATACTTACTCTGTGTTACAAGTTTCATCATTAGAGCACAAGTGATGAGATTATGACTGCCAGCAGATTGATATAATCTTCTCTGAAACAGTTCTAGGAGGTAATGCTTTTAGCTGCAACATCCGAAGTTAAACAGTGTGCAACTGGCTGTCTCTGCAGTGCATAAACTGCTGGCATATCAAAATAGCATGAAAACATTTATATGAACTATATTATAGCAGGCAGTAGTCTATATTAGGCCAGCATTGGTCCCAGGTTTTATTAGTCCCAGTCCATTCCTTGAGCTCATAATGAAGGTATCTTTATGCGGTCATGGCATCATCAGCACCATCTGCCTCTCAGCATCTTCCTGGCAGCACGCCAAAAACTGACTATTATTAGTTGACACTTCATATTTCACAGATGACAACAATTTACCATGAGCAGCTGACAAGCATTGTGTCTTCTCATTGTGATTACAACTTTGTATTACCAAAGAAATGCCATTATCAAATGTTTCTTCAACTTCAGGCACTTTTATTTCCCAGGGGTTGATTTGAATTAAAATCTTTTTTTTTTTTTAGATCAAATTAAATCCGTCTTGGAAAGTTTTTCCCATGTCGTGTGAGAAACTCAATTTTATATATAATTTGAAATAGCATGAAAGATAGATTAGACACTCATTTGCGTTATTTTAAAGGTACACTGTAACTTTTTTGTTCAAAATTAACAAAATTTTGACCCTGATTCACTATGGTATGTGTTTATATTTTAGACCTGTCGGGATGGTTTTCGTGGGAAATTGCATACGTCACTCGCCCATGTGTGTCTCGTGTTGTGGGAGTGGCATACACTGAAAAAAAAAGGTAACCTTAAATAATACCATTTGAATTAACTGATTTTATTCAAGTCAAAAGTAATTAATGACGCACAGCAAAATCACCAGAGTTAAAACAACTCTGCTCGGAGTACATATGGTCCCTCTCTAAATAGTGTTAAAGTAACACTGAAGCAGAGTTAAAGTTAATGAGATAATTAAGCAACTAATTAAGTGATGAATGAGCATTATTGATGAACACCTGCTGTTAACAAGCAGAATCACTGAAGAAAAGATAATCCTCCTCTGCTGAGATCTTGAGAGATATAATATCTTTTATCTTCAGGTGATTTAATCTAAGACTGTGGCTAAAGTCAGTTGTAGTTCTTGTGTTTCTCTTTTCTTCATTGATTCTGCTTGTTAACAGAAGGTGTTCATCACTAAAGCTCAATCATCACTTAATTAATCGCTTAATTATCTCATTAACTTTAACTCTGCTTTAGTGTTAATTTAACACTATTTAGAGAGGGACCATATGTACTCCACGCAGAGTTGAACTCTGGTGATTTTGCTGTGCAGAATTTTCATTTTTGGGTGAACTAACCCTTTAAGTTTAAATTATCTAAAGTATTGTAAACCCCACAGGTGATAAACACATGTCCACATTCAAGCATATTCATTTACAAAAAACAACTTCTAAAATTCATCATTAGTAACTTAATGCATGTGCCGCAGTCAGATCATCTGTGCACCCAAGCTCTAGCCTACTTCTTGGCTCATTTGAATCAGACATGACCAAATTGTTATTGAGACTTGCTCCAAGTGGTTCATTGAATCAGTTAGTTGTTGACTTAAGTCTTGAAAAGGGCTGTCGTAATGAACTTTCATTATGATCGTACGTGGCAACATTGGGAGAGAAGCTTGTTCTCGCTGGCTCGTAAATTTACTAAATTAGTATTTGTGGTCCATTAATTTGTCCTACATTCATATAGGAGCCTTTATCCTTCAAACATTCACCATGGCGGAATGAATACATTTATGCAAACAATAAGCCCATGTAGGACAAATGACCATGTAGGACAAATGACCACCAACAATTTTGGAGGGAACATTATGGAGACAACATTAAAATAGTAAAAAATTACATTCATAATTTATTACTTATAAACCTAGTTAACCTAGTTAAAAAAAGTAAGAAGTGTTCATGATAAAGTTAAACAAAAAAGTGTTAATAACGCTAGATTCGTTCATGTGACTTGTGAACCGATTCAATAAGTTCTTCAAAAGAATCATTTGCTCACAAATCAGACATTGCTATTGTGTCGACGTGGGTATCTATTTCTTCAGTCCGAAATAACATGTTTTAATGAAATCTAGTGGAATAAAAAAAAAATGTTTTTTTCTCTCTTTGGAAAAATAAAAACATTCTGATAAAATAAAGATACCAAAGTGGTTCAAGTGGTGCTCACTGCAGAGCCAAATGATGCTCAGTTCAACTATTCTGAAAACCACTACTATTTCCTGTGGAACGCAGAGGCTTGACCTTTGACCTAGTTTGTTACATGCCATATGTCTTAAATTATAATTTATTAAATTTAAATATTTTTGTAATAAGTGTCTCAAATCCATCATTCATCTCAAATACATAACATTAAAACTGAATAGTTTTAACTGATTCTATGTACACATGGTCAAATCAGCTGGTCAAATCAGCTTGGTGCGACTAGTATATCTTTCAGTTAATTACTGAAGTATATGGCTTTGAATTAGCCTCCTTTAAACTGTCTCCTTGACCTAGAATAAAGAAGCCTTGGCCAACTGATGTTCCTCTTTTCACTCCATTGAGACTGCACTGGCATTAAGATAGAGGTTTGAAATACTTTACACCAACAAGAGAGGGTTGTGCTGAGTAAAAAAAAAAAAAAAACTCCCCAAGGGACAGTCATCCATCATTTTAATATCTCATTAATAGAAACCTGCAGCATCAGGATATCATGATAATTTCTAAGCAAAATCTCTCTGATAGATCTGGTGCTTTATGAAACTATCAAGGATTATGCTTTAATTCCTCTAAATTTCCTCAGTGTCCCTGAAGTGCCACATTTCATTAAATTGAAAACTAAACTTATAGTCACCTGCCGATGAGGAGGAATTCTCCAGCTACACCAAGGCGTCTCATGGCCATGAGGAGACCACGAACAGTCATACCCTCGCAGAAACAGACCACCACACGAGCTTTGGGCAGACGTTCTCGCAGTTTCCTCAGCAGCCGGTCGAAGTGTTTCTCCCCAGCATTGCTGTAGATCTTGTCAGAGTGTGCGATACACAGACCCTCTTGAGATGCCAGTTCCTTGAAGGCCTCCATCCCACTCTCACCATAGTTCCCTGAGGAGCGACATTAAAACACAAGAGCATTTGCATTAGAGCGTCTCTCATTACCTCGATCCAGCTCACTTGAGACTGCAGTGCAAATGCAATGAGATGGACAATTAACAGCATCTTCAAAGGTCTTTAAAGCAGATGAACATTGCAGACTGACTTTAGCCTGAATTACATTAAAAGTGTCATGTCATACCTTAATAATATTACACACAAAAACAGACCTTTTTAGAGATTTTAGCTTATTTTATTGGCTAAATAGGCAGAGTTGTCTATTAGTATTCAAAATGCAAGAAATGGCTCTTTTCAATTCAGGATATTGAATTGGGAATGACAAAATTAGGGACTGCACTGATACTGAATTTCTCCACTGATACCGGTACAATATAGCGTACATGAATTACCCGAAGCAGATCTATACAGGTGGAGCTGGGGAAGGTGAAGGGTTTCTGAAAGCACGCTGCACTGCTAAGGCAAATGCTACTCATGTATTTGAAGATTGAGCACGCAGCTCATTGGCTACTAATACAGCAGGAATTAATCATCTGTGTCCTACAGATAATGATGTGATTACAAGCAGTTTGAGTTAAGGACCTATTAGCCTGCGCATCAAGAGTTTCATGACAGAACTTTGCATTTAAAAACTTTATTCTCTCCATTTCATCAACTTGTTTCAGAGTACCTGGTATCAGTTTTAAACAAATACATTACTCAAATTAATATTAACACACATTAACTAAATTCCGAAGATTAAATTAATATTTCTTAATTTTCTGAATGTTATTAATTCATATAATTAATATTAATATTGAACATCAAACTGGTTTCTTAGCATTTTCTTTACACAAAGCAAAAATTCAGTTCATTTTCCTGCCATCTTTTGATTGACAGATTATATCGGCCCTGACTATCGGCTGTTTTTAAACTATCGGCTGATAGCCAATAGTGTGAAAATTAGCTTTTATCTGCCAATACCGATTATTGGCCAATATATCAGTGCATCTCTAGACAAAATATGTGTATTTTCTGGATAGCAATTTAGTACAACACAACATCCATATTCACAATCCACAATTCAATTCAAAAAGCATTACTGTTACTTAAAAAGTACAATTTCATGTCAACTGGGTGAGTGAAAAAATGAATGAATGATTAAAAGAATCAAAGAATAAACAAATAAATTAATGAATGAACCAACACAATACAAATAATGAAAAAAATTGATGAACAACTGACTTGAGTGAATGAATGAAGAATGGAACAACTGAAAGAAAAGAAAAAAACAACATGAATGAATGAACAAAGTAACAAAATATTGACTGAATGAAATAATAAGCAAATGAATGAATTAACTGAAGACTACAGATGATGACACAGACATTTATTTCATTGAATGATTTGAGAGCTCAGCTTCTGACCCTGATTTTGCTTTCAAATACTGTTAAGAAGATTACGGTTACTTTTTAATCACAGATTGGGTCGTATTTGGAATAATGTGCTGTGCTTGATAGGAGACCAATATCAATCTCTTGATAATGATATGGTGATTAAAAAATCTGTTAAAAATGTCTCGTACATTGACAGTTTTGACCCTGCATGGTTAAAGATTCCAGTGATATTTGATCAGATCTATTTAAGATCTATTAACTTTCATTTCATGCAATTTAGATGTTTCTCCTGGACACCAATGACACTAAATGGAAAGCAAATAGAAAGTTAAATTCCGTTTCTCCTCAGAAAATTTCATAACAGATATGCTCTGATTCGGCAATCAAAATTCAAAGATTTCTTATGAAATTCCTACAAAATCAAATGATCTAAGCTACTTTACAACATTCATTTTATAGTTCTAAACTCTTGTTGTACATCCAAATAGACTCATTTGTGTCTATATTATTTCTCAGGAGAAGCACCAGTACATACAGTATCCTGAGCTACAGAAGAGCTATAACTCACCCTCAGTGTGAACTGCTGACACATACGTCCAGTTGTAGCGCTTAACAATGTCCAAGAGAGCTCTGGCCTGAAGAGTGTCAGAGGGCACGACCCTAAGGAAGTACTTAAAGAGGGTTTTATCACTCAGATCAATGCTTGTAGCAGAGTACGCAATCTGAGGGATGTTGAACAGTTGCAGCAGGTTCTGAACTTGAATGGCCACTGAGCTGGATCCAGGTCCAATCACACCAGCGATGGGCTTTTTGGTGGCCGGTGGCTGAGCGGAAGGATTTCCCTCAACACACCACTTCAGCCCGTCTCTTTCATCACGGATGGAAATGAGAGAATCTCTTATGAACTCAATACTTTGTTCCAAAGCCACTGATGAGTGCCAGCAGGAGTCCCTGATCTCGCAACCCAGAGTGATGTTGGGAAGAAGGTTGGGATCAGCGTTAATTCTATCCAGTGTGTGGAACATCGCTTCCACTCTTTGGATCCCGTACTGTTCCCTGATCTCGCCGCACTTTCTCTCCGAGACCTTCTCTGCCGATGGTTGATGATGGACAGAAAACAGAGCTCCGATGATGATATCGCCATCCATCCTTGCCACCGAGCGGGACACTGCCCTGGGTATCACTGACCTCTGATGAACATCACCTGATGAGATGGGACGGGTACAAAACAATAAGACTGAAAGACACAAAATAATGATGATATTTATTCTCAGCATCATCATCCTCATGGTGTCAGATGTCTTCACTTCAAATCAGCTCCATCTTGCTGGTAAGAGACACAGATATTTGTTGCATTCCAGTCCAGCCATGATCATCCAAAAACAGCTTCCCTGCAGAAAAAAGATGAGAATGAATCACTTCATATCATATTCTAGCAGCATCATACAGATGAAATAAACTATCATGGTTTGTTCTTTTTAATAATTCATGCCAGAAGATTAAAGTCAGTGAATTGAGTGTGTACTGCGTTCAGCACTATGAAGAGCAGCTCACGCTCTCAGATGTATCAGAAAGTCACTTTGTTGAGAGTGATTCAATCATAGTGAAAGTATAACCTGATGCTTTGTAGATTAGTTCTGAAACAGATAGTTGATATTCAGAACTATACAAATGCACATCATCCTAGATATCTGCCATGGACATTTCTGAATCAAATACATTTTGAAACAGCTGATGGAAAAAAGGAAGTTTTGATCTGAACAGGTCAGAGTTTCCTCAACATTGCACCTTGTGTCTGTAGATGAGCTGTTCTGTGCTATAATTCAACTAAAATATAATACCTGGTATAACAGCCGGCATGCAATAATTGCTAACAGGACACTAGTTTAGTGATCTGACTGATGTATTATATCTGTGTCATGCATTCAGTGCTCATTCTCACCTGAAATCACAGCGCGTTTTGTCACATCTCTCTCCTGAGCTGCTGGAGCACAAACTGAGCCTCCTGTTTTCATCCTCCAACATGAGCGCAGGAACCTCCTCCTTTATCATCACTGCATGTGAAAGCGGGTCAAACATCAACCAGACACAAATTCTAAGGAATATGAATGAATTATTATATATTTAATAAAGTATGATATTTGTATGAGTGTATAGCTATGATGAAGAAAATTAAAATGCATTTCTATTATGTTTAGTTCAGTAATATTATATGAAGGCACGCAGGGGGAAAAAAACATAAATAGTACTCACTGCAAGATTATCCAGATTCTACCTCCAAATAACTCCACAAAACTTCTAGAAAAAGAAACTCAGCCTATAAAATAGAGATACATTTGGAAATGCACAGATGTAACACAACTGATATTAAGGTTTGTTAAGAGACACTAATGATGTAGGAGGAGACACATCACATCACAATGTACAGAAATTCAGACAATAAGATAAGTGGGTGACAGAGACCTCTAGTGGTGAGATGAACATACTGTTCTAGATGTCACACTAATTTGACCTTGAAATATCAAACCAAGTCAAGTCATCTTTATTTATATAGCGCTTTTTACAATACAGATTGTTTCAAAGCAGATTTACAGTGATAACAGAAAAATAATGCAACAAAGTTTGTTTTGGCTGTACAGCAGCTCTGGAGAAAACAGTAATGTCATCGTCCAGCTCAGTTCAGTTCTCATACAATGGTGTCAGATCAGTGCAGGCAGATCATTAATATTGTTGAATTTTAAGTGTCCCCAACTAAGTAAGCCATAGGCAACAGTGGCAAGGAACATCAGGTGACAAAATGGAGAAAAAACCTTGGGAGAAACCAGGCTCAGTCAGGGGGCCAGTTCTCCTCTTGCCAACAATGAACAGTGCATGATTATGATTCAGGCAGCATTACAGGTCAGAAGTCAGATTGGATCAGTACAGTCATATTTAATCTAGTTCCATCTAGAAACATTGACCCAGTGATGATTCAGTGAATCTGGAGACACAAGACAAAACATGTCCCACAGTTTCACCTGTCATTAGATTTTAAAACAACATTTCCACTTTGAAATTAATCAGATCATCACTAGAAGATTCTTAACACAAATGTACTATTTTATTTGATTTTCTAATCTAATCTAATCAAAGTGATATTACATTATCACTCACCACAAAACTCACTACTTCATAGATTCAAATTTATGTTCAGCTACAGAAAAACACAACTGTATGTTGTAAAGAAAGAAACACTATTACTGTACGTCTTGACAGCAGTTTATTTTAAAAAGGGTTCAAAGCTGTCTCTTCTTTTTGTCAACACTGTCAGATAAGAAAGCATTATTTTATTTTATAAAATCAAGTAAATTCACAGTCAATGCTAAATTTGTGAGTTTTTATTAAAAAAATGATACAATATTTTGGTATCTGACTGTCCTGACCCATACTGAGTGACAGGCAAAGAAAAACAATTGGGAATTGATGTATAAAAATGAAATAAAAAAAACGTTGTTAAATGGCTTTAGTTTTTTGAAACAAAGGTATAAAAAAAAATACAATTTGAGGATAAAATATCAGCCCATAATAATGTTAGGCTCAATACTCAAGATGATCCCAAACTCTCAATCCCAAATTCTCAAACTCTCCATCCTAAACATTGTGTTTCCACACAACAGAAGTCTGTGGTAGGGGAAAGCGGGACACTACCCACAACCGGTTTTTGACTTTGTCAGTTTGTGTGAATCTACTTAGGGTTTAGAGAATTTTTGTTCCACATTAATTTCACACATGTCTGGTACAAATATGTGGCTTAGTTTCATTGTAACGTGATGGGGCACGTTGTAACATGACCATATGACAGTTTAAAATTAGGGATGCATCGGTATCGGCCCGATACCAAGCTCATGTAGCCTACTTGTACTCGTACTCGTAAAAATACCCCTATACCAAAGACAGTCAGAATTTTCCGTGCACACAGAGACACCGGCGGCAGCAGCAGAAACAATGTCAGCCTCAGAGGTGTGAAAATACTTCAAAATTAATGATGACAAGTTCAACACACACATTGCGAACTGCATGCTTTCAATCACAATTCGTTATCGATTAGTGAAGACGGGATAGGCGGAATCGCGCTGAATGACACAGACCAGAAGCGCTTTCTCTTGATCCCAGTTCTCTCAGATAGTTCGATCAGTTCTCCTCGCGCCTGAATGGTCAAATGCACACAAGCAATGTCCATCGTGTGGAGTAGGCCTATCTCACGTAAATACAGTCGGTTATGGCTTAAATGGAAGTGAACATTTGGGTGAAAACAGGATATATGTCAGTATCCATGGATTCGGTCTTAAAGGGACCGTAGCCTATATTTGTCATTAATGTTAAAACAACAAAATATGTTAAATAAATGTATACATAGTAAATAAACCTACTGTATCTGAAAAACAAGTTTATTTAATTTTTATCTTTATAGTATTTGTTGTATTGTTTGTAATTTGTTTGTAAATTTCTTTTTATATAACAACAATTATATATATTGGTAATTATGCCTTTTGAAGGTTATTGGACACTGTGACATTTTTGTTCTTTAAGTTTTTGACAAGCACATAAAAATTATTACTTTTTTCATTAGAGTAATAATAAAGAAGCTGTCCTACATTCATTAGTCTCACTGCATTGGCACGGCATCGGTATCGGCGAGAACTAGAAAAAAGTATCGGTACTCGTACTCGGTCCTTAAAAAATGGTATCGGTGCATCCCTACTTAAAATGTTATCTGATTTAATGAAAAAAATATACATGACAAACTATAATATTTTGTCAATAAAAGACAATATTTTTTCATATAAAATAGTTGAACAGCTGTGGAGATTATAGTGTCCATGGTGACTGATGAGTGGCAAGGAAACACAGGTGATGAATGAAAACACACTGAGGGGCTGTTTACACGACACTAAAAACTGAAAGATTTTTATGCGTTTTGGCTAGTCATTTACATGACAACGGCATTTTGGGTGCCTGAAAACGCAAACTTTTGAAAACGGGTTTCAAAGTGCAAGTTTTTGAAAACGGTCTCAGTGTAAACAACAAAAACGCGAATCTGTGAAAACGATGATGTCATGCACATGCGTATTACATGTTCAGTCTATACTGTTTCATCGCCATCTAATGGCCTGCCGGCAGAATACATTTTTAGTCATTTTCACGGATTTGTGTGAATGGGGATCGTTTTGACAATGGTGTAGTCTGTACGCGGGAAATCTCAAAGGAAAAACTTCTCCGTTTTAAGCATATCGTTGTCGTGTAAACGTACCCTGGATGTCTATGAACAAAACTAAACAGAATGGTGACAATACAGTATGTGGTTGTTTCATTAAAACAGTGTACTGTATACTTTTTTCTTTAGGATATTTACCCTGAAAGAAAGGAGGTGAAATGTAGGGAATGTTGTAACATGCAAGGGGCACGTTGTAACAGGACCATATGACAAATTAAAATGTTATCTGATCTAATAAAAAATAATAATATAAAGTGATTTTGGCACAATTTTTTCTATAGGCCATATAGAGTTGATATGGCAACTAGTAAATACACAAGTTTTGTCATGTGTGGAATTGTTTAAAGCATGTGTGGAATTGTTTAAAGCATGCTGTTTAAAGCAAAGCAAACTTGCCCCACCCGCCCCTAATAAGAGTGTTTACACTGTTACAGTCTAAGAATTTTTAGACCAGGGTTTACTGTGAAATACTGTGTTCGCAATTATCTGCTCAAACATAGATGTTCATAATGCGAGCGCATCATAAGCGCATCCCTATAGGGATATATGAGGAAAGGACAGGGCATGAAAAATTGTTTAATTAAAGTGCCTCTATTATTTCTAATTTTGCTTTGGAGGTTTCCAACAGGTTTACATGCATCAAAGGTCAAAAAGGCCCAGTCTGTTGTGATTGGTCTACCACTTACAGCACGTGTCAGAAACAAAACGCGCATTACCATATGGCATCTTAATTTCAGCTCCGGATGCTTCCTCAGTCCTTAGTGATTGTACACACTGTATGACAGCAATGATGACATTGATTTTACCATATCAGTTTGTGCGTGAGTCTGATGATGAAACATTGGAAGAAATGTATTTAACTCAAACCTCCATTGCAAGGATATTTCTCAGTGGTAGGTTTTTACTCAGTTTCTCGTACATTATGAGATGTTACAACTGTAATTCCTCTACATCAGCATTTACAAGTGCATGTCCATCAACAAACCCATAAGTATATTGCTAATTTATTGAAGTGCACATGTGGGAACTGTATCATTAACTGTATCAATAACAGTGCATACATTAGTCGAGCACTAACGTCAATGACTGATGTAACATTACAATCTTGCTCCATTCTTTATCATTACCCAAAGTAGTAAGAATGACAGACAGTTAAGAATGACATCTGCGTTAACCCTGACTTAACACTATTATACGTTGGTTTTGTTGTTGTTCCTGCGGTCTCTCTTTCCTCCTTTAGGACTGGTTCTGGACGTAATGTGAGGCTGATGGTGGTTGGACCGGAGAAGAGAGCTGGACTATACATTTCACCGGAATACCTCTGGAGGGAGCTCTCTGCCTCTTTGATTGTTCCTGACTGATTATTGTGGTACTGTGTGTTATCTGGTGGAAACGATTGTGATTTCTGTAATCTCTGTTTTAATAGAGTGCTGTTACCCACTTTTGAAACAGTGTGATTTTTAAACCTAGAACATCAATGTCCTATTGATCCTTTTTTGTAACTTCTTAATTATTTTGGGAAGCTGTAGGGGGTGAGTGCCTTGTTTGTTTGTTTTTTTTTGTTTTGTTTTTTGTAGGCCAAAAGGCCCTCATTTTTTCTCCTGTGTATTGGTTAGATAAGGAGATAGGATATGTTATTGTAAGTAAGTGGCTTGCCCAAAGAGTAGATTGTGGTGGTGAGTCAATTGTTCAAGTTGTTGTACCGGAGAAATTTAGAGCTGCACTCCGGTTATCTCACGGCGATATAGCCGGTCACTTAGTTGTAAAAAAGACGTATGAGAGAGTTTCAAATTTCAAAATTTGATTTGATTTAAATTCACAAGCACAAACACTTAAATTAGTTTAAGTTAAGGAAGTTTTTATAATAAAGTTAAAATACTAACTTTACCATTATGTAATTATATTTCTACTCCAATTCGTTTTTTGAAAAACATTATTTAAATGGTGGCTGTTATAAAAACTTGACGGATTTATTCAAACATGCTTTAAATATTGAAGAACATTATAAATTATAATGAATGTGTAATATGGTGCATATATTTAGCAAAATGCTCCTCTCTAGAGTTCAGTTTTATAGCTGACTAACGAGTTTATGGTCACTGAATATGGTTTTTCTGAGGTAAATGTGACCTTACATGACATTGCTTACAAGCTGTTCTATTGACGTCTTTCGCGTTTGAAACACTTATTGAGCTATTCCATGAGAAAGGATACGGATTTCGGTAAGTTGTACTGTATCTTTCCACATACCTTTGGGTGTTCATTCATGTTTATTTCGCACTGTAACTGGTATTAAAGTGGAGGAGATGATCAGATCACGCGTGCTTCCTCTCTTGATCTGAGGCCATCTGTCATGCCACATTAAACGGTGCCAAAACGGTTATTTTTTGAATTTCGTAATAAAAAGGATAGAATTTGAAATCTGAGACTTTGTTTCATATAAAAGGTAACAAAGCACAAAGCTTATTGCCATTTATCGGATGGGAAGAGTGCTACAACGTTCGTCATTCATCAACTGAAAACAGTGGGATTTAAGAATCGATATCGGTTCGTAAAAATGAGAATAATTAAAATCGAGAAATCGATATTTTTTACTCAGCCCTAGTTTTGAAGCATTTTTATTGGCCACTGTTGAAAAAAAGATATCACACGGTTTATTAAAACCTGTCATGCCAAGTAACGAAATGGGAAGGTGTTCATGTGCAATTTTTACCTAGGAAACTCGTATTTACGATAATTCCGAGAGCAGGTGAAGGCAGCATAAAATTTTCTGTTTGTTTATTGTTTTGGCGTTAGCTCACCCCTGAAGATTTTGCTTCCAGATTCTTTTGTTTCTTTTTTTTTTAAGAAATTGTACACACAAAAAGAATAACGCCATGAAAACAAACAAGAGAACAAGAAAAGAAAAGAAAAATGAGTAATCAAGAAGTATTGTTGTGTCATTTATGTTACACCCTGACCTAGGCCAGGGACTGTAACAACTGACACAAGTTTAGGTAATAGACCACAGCTAATTAGCAGAACTACTGTTAGCCAGTTATCTGGAGACACACAATATAAAACACAAAACTACGTACAGTATTTTGAACAATTAAAGTGGGTACTGTCCCGTCTTTAATGGATAAGCGTTTTGCAAATTCTGTGTTGACCTCGCCGAGATTTGAGAAGAAGTCGTCAATAAAATGGTGGGAACACAGCAAAAGTTTACACTGTGGTATCGCTGTGGTAATTTTATCCACTGACTCTTCACATTCTCATCCTTTGGAAGTGTTTACAAAGAGATTTGCTTTTGCAACACAGAAAACTGTATATGGACAAAAGTATTGGGACACCTGACCATTACACCAACAGGGACTTTAATGACATTGTATTAATAGACTATTTAATAGACTATATATTATATTTTGCAGCTATAACAGCTTCCACTCTTCTAGGAAGATTTTTCACAAGATTTTGAAGTGTTTATCTGTGAATGTTTGCCCATTCATCCAGTAGAGCATTTGTGAGGTCAGGCACTGATTTTGGATGAGAAGGCCTGGCTCGCAATCCCCGTTCCAGTTAATTCCAAAAGTGTTTGATGGGGTTGAGGTCAGAGCTCTGTGTGAGCCATTGTAAAATATAGGCTACAAACAGGTAGGCTATTACAAAAAAGAGATAGAATATTCGGTATAGTCTATGCCAGTGGTTCCCAAACTTTTTAGCGTGGAGTACCCCCTAATGGGATTGCCATCCTTCTGTGGGGGGTACACTTAGACTGCAGTCACACCATATTTGTCCCTAAATTGATTTTCCAGTGCATATTTTTACCTTTTATGAATAACTTTATAAAATAAATAATGTTTTAAATAAAAATGTTCAATAGAGAAATATGCAAATATGCAAAGTAAAACTAAGTAAAACTTTTAAATATTAAACTAAAACCGCCAGTAGGTGGAAGCAAGTCACCGTTTTTATGAGTGAGTCATCGAGTCATTCATTCAGTAACGAAACAAGTGGCTGTGAATGAATTTTTGAATCATTGACTCGTTCTAAGCTGCAGAATTGTTCGCGAAACACAGACGTTTCTGCTGTGGTTTTCGTTAGAACTATTATTTCATTGCAAAATAGAGTAAATACTGACAGTATGTGTGTTTAAAATGTTCGTTTAGTTTTTGTTACCTGTTGTATAATGTCACGTTTGCACTCGTGGATATTTGGGATTGCATTCTTGCTCGTTATCAGCATTAAATACAAGAACTCACACAAGGTATGTTTTTGTGTCGGAGAAAGTTTTAGTATTAAATCGAAATTAATCCACTATCTGTGTCTATATTTGTTTTTCATGCGAGTAAGTGCTAAATCCCCACTTTTACAAAGGTGCATTGTCGAGAACGACAGTAATTTAGCGCGATTTAAGGCAGCAAACTCTGCACGCAATCTACGCATGCTGCTTGAGTGGATACAGTCATTTTTGACTGCAAATGATGAGGTAATTTAATTAAATGTACTGGATTTACGGCATTGGCAGTTAGAAATACATGAATAATATTATTTTAAGGTAGAATTGAACTAGGTACTCAGCATTGGCATAGGCTACCCCCTTTTGTCACCTCACGTACCCCAGTTTGGGAACCACTGGTCTATGCAAAGAAAGAGTGACCTTTAATATAGAAATCTTCTATATTGTATAATATAGAAATCTTACATAAGTGAATACACAAACTATGGCATGAGAGCAACAGCAAAAGTGCTATGTAGAGAGCTATTAAAGTGTGACATAACTGCATTAGTCAACAGAAGAGCACAGCACACACACACACACACACAGCACTCCGTGCGTAAACCATTCAGGTGCTTATTTCCACAGATCAATTCAGATACTGGTTTACATTTGGTGTTACTTAAGTATTAGTCTCAGTAGCCAGAGCTTCAGGCTGACGGCAGAAGGTCTGGACTCTATCGCAGCTTTCATTGGCCAAGGACCGCCCAAGAGGACGTTTGACTGACATGTAATGCAACCAATCACAGTTTGTTTGGTTCCGCGTCATGTTTAGGGGCATGAAAACGTAAAGTTAAAGTTAAACTTAAAAGTGTAATTTAATTTAATTTAATTTAACTGGATTTCCATTTTTGTAAATATATAAAACTGCATTTGATTGGTAACATTATTTTGTAGTAGACAACTATGGAGATTACAGCACTTTACAATAAGGTCTCATTTGTTTACTCATATTGTTTGCTGCTAGGAAGGATTAATTTCGATTCTCTGCTTATTTCCATTTTCTACTTTAACTATAATTTGTATTTTAATTCTACTCATTGCTATTTAGAATAACAGCTGTGTTTGTTGTTATTGCTTGTTAGTGCACTTAAGGGCTGTATAGTCCCGCATTAGTTTCGATTTGAGCCATTCACAAGCTATAGTCTATTGGTGTTCTAATTGTAAGGGCATGCACAGCTGTTTTCACTCAAACGTTGAAAAGCAGTATATTTATTTAGTGTGTGCGCTGCCGCTAAAGCATCCATCCCTCCTGTGAAGACCGACTCAGGTAAAGACCTGTGACTCTACCTGCGCGACTCCACCGAGCAAGGACACCGATAAGGCAAATATCTTTCTTTTCACTTTTCTCATCCCACTTTCTTTCCCACTTCGTTTTCCTCAAACTCAACATGTGCTTTTAGTACATTCCTGTTTACGGAGCCCCACACATGACATGCAAGAAAAAAAATTAAATCGTGCGCACGATTTACTGTTTCATTCTCTCGATTCACCTCTCTCCATATCTGTGGGTCATCTTTGTTGACTTATCAGTCTGCAGTCAACAAATCTGACTTCATTCCAGCCTTTGTAACTCAATCTACTCTCAATATCTTGGGCTTGACTGAGACCTGGATTCATCCAGAGGACTCAGCAACTCCGCTGCTCTCTCTAACAGCTTCTCTTTCTCTCACACCCCTCGCCAGTCTGGGAGGGGTGGAGGCACAGGTCTTATAATTTCTAACAATTGGAAATACTCAACTCACTCTTCTCTAAGCAATAATAATTCTTTTCATGCTATTAAAATTACAGCTTCTGTTAAAATTCGTATTGTAGTAATTTATCGCTCCCCAGGTCAACTGGATATTTTTGTAGAGGAGCTGGATGTGCTGCTGTCCTGGAAGATGGCAGTCCACTTGTAGTCTTTGGCGATTTCAACATCCATCTAGAGAAGCTTTATGCTACAGTCTTCCTCTCTCTCCTAGCCTCATTCAATCTCAAACGGCTCATCACCACAGGTACTCAAAAATCAGGCAACTGCACCACAGACAACATTTTGGTGAAACCTCTGCACATTTCTGATCATTTCTTCATTACTTTTAATCTACAGCTTACTACTTGTGCACCACCAACCCCTCTACCAGTTACTTTCAGACGAAATCTTCTGTCTCTTTCTCCTTCTTATCTTTCCTCTGTTGTCTCCTCTCTTCCCTCACCCTCATCTCTGGATGTGAATACCGCAACAGACACTTTATGTTCCACTTTAACTTCTTCTCTAGACAATATCTGTCCTCTCTCCTCCAGGCCAGCACATGCTACTCCCTCTAACCCCTGGTTATCTGATGTTCTTTGTGAACACCGGACCAAGCTCAGGGCTGCAGAGAGAAAATGGCACAAATCTAAAGACCTAGGTAGGTATCAGTCTCTGCTCTCATCCTTTTCTGTTGAAGTTTATGCTGCAAAATCTACATATTTCCACAACAAGATCAACAGCCTTTCAAACACACGCACACTTTTCAAAACATTCAACTCTCTCCTCTGTCCCTCTCCACCACCACCACCTCTTTAACTGCTGATGATTTTGCTAATTTCTTCACTGACAAAACAACAACCATCAGCAGTCAGTTATCAGCTTCACACACACAGGAACTTAGACCAACCCCATTCACAGCCACAAATCTTCTCTCTTCCTTGTTTCCCCTCACTAAGGCAGAGGTATCTAAACTTCTCCTCTCCAGCCATCCTACCACCTGCCCTCTAGATCCCATCCCCTCACACCTTCTACAAGCCATCTCTCCTACACTCTTACCAGCTCTCACATCTCAACACCTCTCTCTACGCTGGCATTTTCCTTACCACATTCAAGCAGTAACCCCACTGCTTAAAAAACCCACAATAAACACGTCAATTGCAGACAGTTACAGACCAGTCTCTCTCCTACCATTCATAGTGAAAACACCAATTGTTTTCAATCAGGTATCATCTTTCTTCTCAAAGAATAACCAGCTGGACTTCAAACAATCTGGTTTTAAGAGCGGCCATTCAACTGAGACTGCATGACTGTCGATCACCGAAGCCCTGTGGATTGTGAAAGCTGATTCCAAATCATTAATTTTCATTCTCTTGGATATATCTGCTGCCTTCGACACTGTGAATCATCAGATCTTTCTGTCCACCCTGTCATCACTGGGCATCACAGATACTCCACTTCACTGGTTTGAATCCTATTTCACAGGTAAGGTCTTTCAGGGTTGCCTGGAGAGGGGAGGTATCCAAAGCACATCAACTGATCACGGGGGTTCCTCAGGGTTCAGTTCTTGGACCCTCCTCTTCTCCATATACACTGTGTCATCAGCATAGCAATGGTAGGAGAAACCATGGTTTACCATTGCTATGCTGATGACACACAGCTCTACCTTTCATTTCAACCAGATGATCCCACAGTAGCTGCACGAATCTTAAGCTGTCTGACGGACATCTCATCATGGATTAAAGAATATCACCTGCAGCTCAACCTGGCAAAGACTGAGTTTCTCGTCTTCCCTGCCAATCCGACTCCACAGCACGATTTCACCATCCAGCTAGGTGCATCATCAATTACCCCATCAAGATCAGCCAAAACTCTTGGAGTATTCTTTGAGGACCAACTGACCTTCAAAGACCACATTGCAAAGACAGCTTGGTCATGCAGGTTTGCACTACACAACATCAGGAAGATCAGGCCTTTCCTAACTGAGCATGCAACACAACTTCTCGTTCAGGCCCTGGTCATTTCTAGACTTGATTACTGCAATGCTCTTCTGGCTGGACGTCCATCATGTGCAATCAAGCCTCTACAAATGATTCAGAACGCTGCAGCACGTCTTGTCTTCACCGAGCCCAAAAGGGCCCACGTCACATCTCTCTTCATCTCTCTTCACTGGCTACCACTTGCTGCTTGCATCAAATTCAAGGCGTTGACGCTTGCTTACAGATCTACCACAGCACCCTCCTACTTCCACTCTCTCTTATGAGTCTACATCCCTACCAGAAGCCTGTGATCGGTAAATGAGTGACGGCTGGTGGTACCATCACAGAGAGGCACTAAATCACTCTCCAGAACATTTTTGTTCACTGTTCCATGGTGGTGGAATGATCTCCCCACCTCCATCCGGAATGCAGAATCCCTGACAACATTCAAAAGACAGCTGAAAACTCATCTCTTTCATGATTACTTAACCTCATCATCATAAAAAAAAAAAAAAAAACACTATATGCTTTCACTTTTCTTTTATCCCTCCCTATTCTAGCTTACGAGCAATGTCTGAAACTTTGAATTTTGAGCACTTCTTGTGTTTATTTGCCTCTTCACGATAAATCGCTTGATGTATTCCTCATTTGTAACTCACTTTGGATAATGAATAAATGTAAATGTGTAAATGTAAATGTTAAATGTTACTGTAGCAATACATTTGTTACAGTATTTATTAATATTTGTTTGTTAGTTAATAAAAATCCAGCTGTTCATTGTTTTTTCATATGTTAACCAATACAACATTTTAAATTAACATTTAACTAAGATTAATAAATGCTTTAAAATTGCATTGTCAATTCTTAGTTCATGTTAACTAAAGTAGTTAACAAATGTTATTGAAACCTTTTTGTAAAGTGTTACCATGAACAGAAACAAGCTATACCAGGGGATCCAGTTCTACAAACATTGGCAATGTGAATATAGGTAGCTATCTAACATAACAACCAGGTTCTTTACTGTAAATGATGACGCAACAGCACAACCATCCAATGACAGATTACATTCCAGCATCCTTTGTTTGGATTGAAGGTGGGGTATGTATTTTTTCAAAAACACTGTTAGTCGGGCCAACACCAACAACAAACGTCTAACCAATCAGCATTAAGATTCCAGCAACAAGCAGTTTGTCTGTCCACACCAGACGCGACAATGAGACGTGACAAAGTCAAAAATAAAATCAAAAATCACAGCCAGTCAGAAGAGCACTCTCTTGGCACTCGCTACAAAATGGATAAGTACATAATCAAATTCATGAATATTACACTATTTTAACATTATTAAAAATACATACTGAGTCACTGAAACTATTTTTCTCATAGAATACACTGTTCACACAATGAATTGACAATCTGTTCACAATGAGTTGACAGTTTGAACGTTCTTGTTTCCTTTTATTTTTATTGTTTTTTGAAGATCTGAGGTGAATTGTCCATTGTTGCTTTTAGTATGGCTATAAAAGACACACAAAATGATATTCAAACTCACATTAGACGCTTTTAACATAAAGTATATACACAGTACCTGAGATTGTCATTGCCAAACTTTGTGTTATTGTTCCAGCCGCGACTTCGCAGAAAAATAGAAACCGTTTCTAAAATAGAATCATTGCGTATCACTGTCGCGGCTAGTTAGGACAAAAACTCCAATTAACATGGTGTTAGGAGGCGTATGATGGTCGAGGAC